>QVNV01010086.1:0-24477 GCA_014825455.1 Pseudomyrmex pallidus | reverse complement strand
CCGGAAGAGAATGTGATCAGAGCAACTCACAGATTGTCGAATTCGAAATCACACGAAAGAATTAAGATTTCATTTAAAGAGACGAATAAGACGTGCGTTGCTACGGTAAGTTTTTTTTCGATTTGCCGAAATGTAAAAACGTGTCGGCCATCGTCACACACACAAAAAATCAATATATAAATCGTCACATTTACAAACACAGGCCGAGTCTATTTCAAACGCATGGTTTGCACTATTTGATTACGGCACAAATTATTGCAATCTGCACAATTTGGTGGTAGGCGCCGGTCTGAATACTCACACAAACTTTTTGGAACTGACTAGCGATGCTATGTGCACGCAATTCACCATGGCAATGTGTGAATGAAGAAAAAAAATACATATCTTACTCGCTTGTGATCTTTAAAATAATTTCTCGCACAATATTGCAGGAACGTAGAAACATAGGTTTGTATTTTCATTACTTTACAAAGTTTCGTATAACTGTTACAGGATCATTTATACCAAGTTTGTACTCTTCGATGTGTTTAGAAAATATTACATTGTATATCGCACACACGTATTGTATTTTTATTAAAACTATTTTATCACTTACACGCTATGCAAACACAAAAGATAAAAATTTTTTTTTTTTCCTACTACAAAGAAAGTATAACATAATTTTAGAGAGCCCGTGTGTCTCTGGAAAAAATACATTTTTCATATAAGCAACACAAAACTATAAATAATATTACAATTTTATTTTGATGTTTACTGTTACGTACGACTCTTTTCAACTAGTAAACGAATATTTAAACACAATGTAAAAACTACGAATTATATGTACAATATAGAGTTACATTAAATCGATACTAAAATTTTGTCAAAATATTTGCATCATTTATATAAAATATCAAGATCTCGAGTTTTTTCATCTTACCGCGCAATAATAACGGAGCGAGAAGTGACGACGATACACAGTATCGCTCACTGATTAAGTTTTGACTATCGTAACGGACCCTGAGGGAATTCTATAGCTACGTTCGAAGAGATCGCTTACGCGCTAAGAGATCGCTAAAATTCATGTATAAAAAGAAAACTATGTTTTTCCTAACGATAATAGACATACATTTAAAACCATTTTACTCGTCGGCGAAGTGTTAACTTTTACTAAAACAAATCATCAAGAACGGACGTGCCAGTAGCATGACGAAAACAGTAGAGTTGCCCGGGTGAAGTGAATGACCGACATCTATTGCCAGCTCGCGTAACACCCATGCAAGTAATCTTCGGCGGCGATGTGGACGGAGTATTGCTGTATCACAGAGAGAATTGGAGTTTAAAAAGCATTATTACTTACTTAGATTCTCAAACCTCCAACTTTCACAGTGTTGTCTACCTTCGGGAATGCGACCTATTGTTACGCATCCGACTTCTCAGTAAGAACGCTTCTACTACGTCATTTATGTTCTCCTCTTCCTCGTCTTCCTCCAATGTCTTCGAATCTGACATCGTACTTGAAGTTGCTTGTTCGTAGGTGTAAATGACCTCGTCGTGTTTCTTCGACGGTAAATAGGAACATGAAAGCTCTTCGTGCGCGCTCAAACTGTACTGACCCCACGACATGATCGATCTCATCAGGGCGCCGATTTTTTCTAAGAACAAAAAAAAATGATAAACTGAATTGAAGCAATCGTTTGAGATAATTCTTCGCGACAAGTTCGGTTTTACAAATCGGAATTATACCTGTGCAGTGGTTTATCTGCAAAATAATGAGATTGTAGAATTCTCGCATTTTTGTTAGTACTTTTGTGTGCAGTCGCGTCGAAACGGAATTTGAATACGACGACGAGGTGTATTTGTACGCATCTCCGTTAGCGTGTCCGTTTTGATGGGCTATTTTAACTGGCTCTGTCGTCGTTTTCTGTTGACCGTTTGATCGAAACACACGTTGTATTCCCACCATTGTAAAATGCACTGCGGTAGAGCAGAACTATGCATTAATTAAACAATTATTCTACACTTATAGATTATACCACATATGATATTCACATACTTGCGGTGATCAAGAGTATCAATACTGTCATAGAAGTAAAATCCAGACAAGCGTCTACGCCGTGTTTTAAGTAGGTTGCGACATTAATCGGTACGATGCTCATGATAGTGACTCTGGTCAAAAGTGGCGCTTGCAAAAACGCGGCAACTATCATCGCTACCAATATGTATACAACGTGCAAAGATATGCGATACACCTTCTGCATTTGTTCACCTTCAAATAAATAATGTAAATTATCTTGACACACGCCTCTTGATTGAATTTTAACCGTGACCTCAATTCGATATAATTGATTCAACAAAACTTCAAATTCTGTTTACGCATTTGTATTTGTGCAATAATAATACCAGTATCGCCGATGTAGGCGGTGATCCATGCTAACTTCTGGTCCACTTCTGTGCGCATTACGTTGGTGAGATCCCAAATATACTGAATAGTATTGTTAATCTGCTCGAGTTTCTGAAACGTTTCCTCATACTGTTCAATCGTTTGCTCGTGTTGCTCCAATATACGATTGGTGCTCGATTCAATCTTCTCCCATATCGCTTGCGTTTGTTCTTGTATTCTCATCAAATCTTGCAGTAACTCCTGATGATTTTCTCCGCGCTCCATCGCTTGCTGTTCGAGATCTTGATGTGCTTTTTCTGAAATATATATTATAATATTTTTACAAAAGATTTATACACACGCATAAAATGTATGATAATAAAGAGAAAAAAAAATGAAAAATATTTACTACCTAGTTTTTTCTTTATATCTTCCGCCATAGTTGCGAGCTGAGCGTGCCCGGATCGTATTATTGCCTTCTCATTGTTCAACTCTCGTAGATTTGTTGTTATTATGTTGTGAGCTGTTGTTTGCGCGTCCTTCAGATAACTCTGTTGTTCCAAGAGTACCTTGTTTCCTTCAGACAACGAGGAAAGAGCCTCTGCTGTTTGTTCCTCAAGACGATCCTGACTTTGCTATATAATGCGAGATTCACGGGATCTTAGAATTAGAAGCAACTTGATAAATTACTTTAGAAAATAAAATATATGATGAATTACTTTCAGAGAGTTCAATGCTTCAATCTGAGAATGCGCAGACTGCATCAGTTTGTTGACTGTCAACTCTGTAAGAGCACGAAATTGTGTACTTCGAGCTGCATAACAGACTGCCCTAGCTCTATTACTCATTAAATGATATGCATTCCACATGTCGGCATCCATGTCCGTTGTGCATTGCTTAAGTGACTAAAATTACAAAAAAATACTTGTCTTTATACTTACATATCAATCACACTCTGTTCAGTTATATGTTCAGTTATGTTTTCAGAATTTTCTCAAAGTTGCACTTGTTCAGCACAGTTTTTTAAATAATTTTCCTTCGTTTCTTAATTAAAAATTTTACAATACTAAATATTAAATCTATATAAAGCACTTCTGTTAATATATGATGACGTTATATACATATGACACGTCCTTGGGAGGGATATTGAAGTCCCTAAGCTTTGGGGAGGTCTTCTAAAGAAAAAAGTGGGGGGAAGTGTGCAAGTCTGAACAAGCACAGTATTCATAAAGAGTTTAGAGAGCTATAACTTGTTATGTTGTGCTGTACTGCTACTAATAAGTTTTTTTTATATATTTAAAATATAAATCGATGTATGTTAAATAAGAGACATTAAAAAAATTATATTTGAAAAAATATACAGAGAACAGTTAAATATGTGTTTTACTTCTATTTTTAAAATTAGGTTTTCTCAAATAAAATCTTATAAAATGAAAGTTAAATAAAATGTGTTTTTTTATATATATATTATGTGTTGTGTTGCATAAAGAAATTTCTATTTTACAAACTCTACATACCATTTCTTCAGTACAAGGAAACATTTTCCTGCCCTCAACTGCTGACTGGCAGTTGAGAAGATTGACACTCAGCTTAGCTAACTCTTCTTCTGTCATATCGGAACAGGAGGTTTTGACCTTCATGATCACCTTATGCTGGCAAGTTTCTAAAGGAGAGGACACTTGAATATCTGTAAATTTAGCAGCTTCCTGCAGAAATTTCTCATCTTCTGTCATTGATTCGTAGGGAATTGAGACCAGAGGTACGCCATCAGCAACTAAAACTGTGGTATCTTCTGTTTTTGACTGCCACATCCAATCCAGTATCGATGTCCTTCCAAGTTTACAATTAATCAACACAATAAACATTAGTAGCAGGAACTTGAACTTTATTTTGAGCTGCATTGTCTGCGACTAATTATCTTTTACCTACAAACAGAGTTCTTGAAAAAATGTATTTAGTTTCTTGTACTTCCTAACATTAACAGAAGTTACATCTAAAAAATTTATCAATGAATTATTTGTTAACTAACCAATTTGACACAGTAGATTTGAGTAGATGAATCACACAGATGCTTTTTTGTTGAGTTTACAACTAGATTTAATGAAACAAAAAATAATTTGTGATGCTCAACATCACCAACTTACACTAAAAATAAATAATAGTCAATTATAAGTAATGTTTTAAGAATATCTTGTTTGTTTCACAATTTCGTAACGTTTGTTGAAGGAACGTCCGTTATTATGAGAACCTTATCGCGTGAAGACACTCGATGTCTGTCACGTCGTTGCAAATTATATTTACAAGACAAAAATAACCGTCTTCCGAATTTAAATGCGAGCAGAAGCGCTCATTCGTACGTATCTGTTTGTGTTTGTCATGTGCCGTAACGACTGCGTCGTTTAAATATGGCGACCGGTGAAAACCGTTTGGCGCAAGAATAACTAACACAAAATCAAGTATCTCTATTTTCTATTATTTATCCACTCTGTTGTTTATCTCAGAAAACATTATCTCATTTAATTGTACATAGATGGACACTGTTTTCTCGACATACAAACTAAAAATTATAAAAATATCTCTTTGTGTAATTCAAACTCAAACATTGATATAGGACCAATCGCCAAACGTGAACGGCTTCACGTGATCATCTTAACATTCAAAAGCGACTCATCATCGCAGCGCTACCAAGGCGCCAGGATTCAGATCGAATCGATTATTTATTTCTTAAGAACTTTCTATTTATTTTATATTCTATAATACAGAGAAAACAAACTGGAAAATGGAAATTTGTAGTTCGATTTTTACAAAAAAACGAACAAAGAATTGTTAGAAAATAAAAACTCATCCATGATTATCCTCGTCAGGTTTTGTACAAAGTATTTTATTTCTTTTCCGGCACAACTTCACTGATACCATACATCCCGGCCAGTAAGCGCCCGTGAGACGAAGGTACTGGTTCTTTGGGCGGTAAATATGGGCCTTTCTCACCCATATATACATAACTTTAAAAATTAATTAAGAAAAAGAATGTCGTTGTATGTTATTAAAATAAAAATTTACTTATTGTATATAGAAAAGGATACGGCAATCTCAAAATCCAGTAAGCGCTTTGCGAAAGTTTGATCGGTTCTTCGCATCCAGTAACAAATATCGGGCAAGGCGGTGGACCAGGTTGTACGCGAGGATTCAATGTGACATGCACCGGCGCTTTGGGCGTTACAACGTGAATTCTCATTAACTGAGCGATCAGTGGTTTAGTTTGTCTACAAAGAGAGAAAAATACGCGTATTTCCTCGATGAACTTTGCAATAAACATCAAGATTCACGTACCTGCAAGGACACGCAAAATAAAGCGGCATGTCGGTCGTGCTTGATGTCACCTTGTTTCCGCTATCTTTTACTATTCCGGTTCCGGTCGCCTTCAACACCTTGTCGGGCGCCGACGCCATGAATCGGTGTCCGCGCGGACACTCGTATTCAACTCCGACAAATATTTTCACTACAAACTCCTTGCCTCCCTTCGACTTGCGACTACGAATGTTGTTCATATTTTGATAATTCTTGCCTCCTCGCTGGCAATAGCCCCCATGAGATCCGTGATCGCCTACGGTGGGCCACAAGGAGCTCCGTTCCTTCTGATGTTCCAATCTAACGGTCACATCCCACGGCAGAAGAAACGCAGAGGTAGGAAATATACCGTTTTGATGCTGCAGTCCTAAGTTGTGAGAATAAAGACTGCTCGGTCCGAGGCATATAAGGGACCAGCTTGAAAATTGCGGCAACAAGCCTGCTGGCGATTCGGTGTGCAACATTCCAGGCAGATATTCCGTCGTCGACGGTTGTCGGACTAGAGATTTATCTGTGAAACGCTTAATTAGATAGCGGTTCTTTGTTAGACAATAATGGAAAAAGAAACGTCACATTTACCTTTGAAATTTTCAACGTCACTGTCAGAGGCACGTGTCGCTTCTATAACAACCTTGTGCGAGTCGCTTGGCGTAAAACTCGTCTTGTTGATTAACCTAGTGATGTCCTCTTCGATCGGGTCACTCGTAGTCTGTGATTGACCGCCCGTGCCATAATCTGTAATTTCATTTACAATGTTAATATGTTAAAAGTCTCTGATATAGTTTACTTGCCATTTAAGGTATCGGCTCCTAAGCTACAAGCTTGCGTGTCTCCTTGTGGAGTGGAAGAGTCATTGCGACTGAAGGAGTCATGGCGTTTCGTAGATGAAAATAACTGAGCTGGTCTATATAGAAAAAAAAAAAAACAAAGTGTATATTAATGTTGCGCAACGAAAGAAGATTGACGAATTGTCTACCTGTAATTATGTGTGCTGGGTTGAAACACAGGGAACTGTATGCTTTCCAATTGGGCACAGCCGCACTGTTTCGCCAACATCTGGAAATAGTCATAGTTGGCCTGTCTCAGATTGAAAGGATCTTCCCTCGCACCTTGAATTCGACCGCAATTACAAGCGCACACGTATCTAACTCCGCTGCAATGTTCTCTGACGGGTAGATCGCTGTAAATAAACAAAGACGATTATAACAAATAATTTATTTACAAGAATAATCTTTTCGTACCTTTCATCCTCTCTGCTTCCTTCAACTTGCTCCCCGCCGCCAGCTCCCTCGCTGCCTCCTCTGTGAACGGGATTGGTACAAGGATGACCAGTCAACGATAACACTTCGCACATCTGTCTGCCCGCTCGCCAATGTTTATCGCATTCCGCTTGCAACTTCTCGCGAAATTCCTCAAACAACGGGCCGCGAGCGTGCATCTCGAAAACTGCCACCGCGTGCGTCAATTTCGATTCGTGGTACGCTCTGAAACACATCAACATTTAATTGAAACATGAGATTTTCGTGAAATTTTCGTTAACATACTGTTACCTCAAATAGCATTTTTTTTACCTCGTGTAGTGTTGCGGCAAGTTCTCCTGATACGCCTGTAAAGCTCTCGGAAGTACCTTGCTGCAACGACTTTTGCTGAATTTCACATCGATATCCAATAAACTATGAAGCATCAACAGTTCCTTGTCGTTTCCATGAATAAAATAATCAAAGACCTTGTTTGCCACTTGAAAAAACATGTTTAAAGTAGGTATCTGTGAAACGCATCTTATTAATTTCAGTCAATATTAATCTGTGATATTGAATTTGAATAACACACAATTCACATACTTCAAAATGAGCTGGCACCGAGTGCCTGACGTTGTCGTCGAATCCTTTTGCAAAAGCCAGATTTATATGTTGTTGCAAAAATTGTTGAAACGAACGCGGTTCTGCAAATACACAACATTCACATATATACTTATTGCACTTATTAAAATCTCTTTTTTTTTGTATTCTGATCTAACCGGTTTCTGTATCGTCTGTTATACAACTGTTTGAATCCAGACTGGCAAGGCTTCTCGACGTCAAACTACCAGAGCCCTGTTTACAACTTTGTATCAGCTGTCTCATCATGTATCCCAGGATATCCCTCGACTCTGTACTTCCGGTATGCATGTACACAAATTCCTGATTGGCTGGTATAGCAAATAAAGAATTTGAGCTAAAAAGAAAAATAATTTTAAGATCTTATCGGGATTTCATATAAAATCAATGAATTTAATTTTTTCACACCTGATATTTGTGACAATTTTATTTTTCCTTAACACACGATAAATCTGATCTTCAAGAGCGTGTTCTAATTTTTTAATATTAGCTGTACTGTCTGCATCCTGGAACACCGCTGGACAAGTTTCAAAGTAAAATAACATTCGTGGTGAACAAGGTCTGACATTTGCAACCCAATCTTTTGGTAGACTACAAATACTGCTTAACACGTCAGACAGTTGTGGAGAAATCTTCTGTCTACATTGCACATATATTATCGTTTAATTAAAAAATCAATTTATTTCTTAGCCATTTTAAAGGTTTTTTGTACCAACCTAACTATATCCATAGCGCGAAATAGATGCACGTAACTATAGTCAAAGGTGTGCGTCGGATGGGTAAGTATAAGTACATGAGATATGTGAAAAAGTACTAAGAGTGCTCTTGCATATTTATCTCTCATATGTGCCCATGTACTAAGGAAATCCTTGCTATTCTGCTCTTTGGTGAACTTGGTATATTCCTCTAGAAGAACATAAGTATCCAGGAATCCTCTCAAGTGTAAGTAAACAATTCTTTCCTTAGGACTGTAGTATCCTTCAATTTCAGACTGATAAACAATATAAAGATCTGATAATCACATCACAGAAGAAAATTTACAATATATCTAAAACAAATCATCCTACCCAAGATTCTTCGTCAACTTGTGGTTTATCCAGGAGGTTCACCTGAAGAATAGAACTGAGCATGTTTGTCTTGCATCCTTTTGCTCGATATTCAGATTTACCAAACACTGAGACAATTACAACTTTCTTATCAATTTGTGGTAAACTGAAAGATAAAAAAGAGGCATCGTTCAAGTTTCATTAAGAAGAACTACAAAATATTGATAGCATCTGATATTGTAACAATTACAAAACCTTATTGATTTTGATTAATTAAATAATTTAATATTTTACCAAATAACCGCTCACCTGTTTACATCATATGGGAGAGTAAATTTCTGCGGCCTCATTTGGCTTACTTAACATTAGCAGAATCCTGTAAGTATACGAACACATGCAGCTCTTGTCTTGTTTATACTACTCGATTGGAGTGTTTTGGAGAAAAATTTCTGTCAGTCGTGCGCACACGTGAGCGATTAATGACGGATCCACAACGGTCGCAAGTTGAAAAATGTCCAGAACTTATCAATGCGATTGGCCAATTCTGGGGATTTTACAACTGCGATTATTGCGAACGAGGCCTAATGTAATTCATAGTACTGACATGCGACGCATGCTTAGATAGGTCTTATCGGTTACCACAGATCTCTTTATCTTCAAAACATCATTCGATCACGATAAAAAAAATATTTTATTTTTTGAAAAAAGTTTTTACTTTTTAAATCTTCTATTATATAAAAAAAAAAGAATCGAAAGTATTCGTCAAACGTCTGAAGTACAAGTTAAAACTCGTACTTTTCCAAGTAATTTTATTACACACTATCCGTATATCTTAATTAATTTAAATATCTTTATACAAATAAGAAAATGTAACACACACTTGTGTGTGAAAAATATATTTACTTGTAATGCTACCGCATCCATGTGTAGTTCATACAAGTTTGTTGAAATTAATCTTATTAAGACTGTTGAATTCGTGTGAGTGCAATGTTTGATATCAAGAGTAATCGCAGAGATAAGAGATAATGTTCCTACGTTGTCTCAATGTTCTATTATGTTAGTGATAAAGAAGGTACAAGATTGATCGCATAACTGTATGCCGCTTGATATATAGATTCGTGATTTTTTATTTCACATTTGTGTCTTTTTGGCTGTAAGCTCTTTGATTGTTTACCATTTATCATACATCACACTACGTTCACGATGTGGCCTTATTACGAGGCGGAAGAATGGAGCGTATTACCGCCGGAACTCAATAGAAGGTGAAAAATTTAATATAATTCTGTGTTTAATTTCTCTCCGCAAAGATGGAATCCCTCATCGTTCAGACGTATACACAGCTACTTACTGTTTCTTCTAAGTTTTCTCTTTTTAAGATTAATATATTACTTAGAACATCTTGTACTAAAAATTAGAAACAAAAAAAACTCTTGAGCCACATTTGAAGCATCTGGTGTAGAAGCTAATTAAAGTTTTTTTGTGCAAAAATTACAAATGGTCAAATCGCACCGAACGTTCATAAAATACAGAAACAAAAAAAAAAACATGTGTAATTTAGATACAAGATGTATTTTTTGCAAAAATACTTTTTAAAATAAGATACCGTATCATTTTGATTATATATACACGCTTGGTTTTGCACCTGGAAGAAAACATGATATATGATTACTTGTGCAATGACACTTGTAGAACAATAAATCATAGCTTTCATTGATCTGATACAAGTGCAAACGAAGATGATAAAGAAGATTGCTTTGTTCTCTGCGCGCTTTCCAAGAAAATTTCCAAATTAGCGAATTCAAGAAAACTCATCTCCCACGTGCTTTGCTCTTCTCGCATTTGCTCTCAACGACGCAGGAGAGATGCAAAACCTTTTTCTACGTCTATGACAAAGCGAATGTTCTTCAAATCGCATCTAAAAAAGAAATTTATTCACTGCTTACGCATCGTGTTCGATCTTTACGCATGATTCACGAACGATTTTTCTGTTTGAGGTTACGGCGATTTTCGCGCGTTTCCTCGCGCACGACGGACGTCGTCACCGTCGCCGTTTTCTCGCGCCGAATCGAAGCGCGTGAAATTTATCCTGGTTGAACTTGTCCTGGACGCTCGCGTTTTCGCAAAGCGTGCGGTCATCGTGCGTCTTCCATGTTTTCTCCTGCGGGTCTTCTTTCTCCATGAAAAGTCCCTGACGACGTCAGTGACAACGTTGACGGCAGTAGCGCGACGGCCATCTTTGAGTGTTTAATTGCCACACACAGGCGAAATTCTACTCCGGCGGCCGTCTGCCTTGAGAGACGGGAGAGAGTGAAAGAGAGAGAGAGTGAGTGGGAGAAAAGTGAGAGAAAAAGAGACAGCGGAAGATCGGGGAAGACCGGAGACCCCGCGCAATAGAGAGAGATAGAGAAAAAGTAGTACACGCACGGTGCGTGTCGTTATAGGTGGCTCGAATTATCGCGCGGGCGGACACGGCTCTTTAGTCAGGCCAAGTGTGTGCGGTGTATTATATTGTGGCCCGTATTGGTCTACGACCGTATTGTCCGATAAGGATTTTCGTGAAGCGCAGCAAAGTCGTGTGTATTCATGGAGCTCGCACCGCGGACTAGGAGCTAGCTCTACCTTCACTGTAAATTTTAACGACTCCGTAACGGGTACGTATCCACGTCGTCGTCGTCGTCGTCGGCCGACGAGTCCCGCCGAGTCCAAGATGATCCAAGACGATCTCGGTTTTCCTCCTCCGAGTGTAAACGTATCGGTAACACGCCGGCGATGTGGTGTTTCGAATATACTTCCTCGGCTGTGCCAGGGAACGAGAGAGACGAGAACGTGAGGGCGCAACGATTCGCACCTCACACCGTTTATGTTCACCGCACGGTGGTTTTTGATCCTCGAAGAAGGCAACGACTCCCTCCGACCTCCTTCTTCGGTCAAGAAATTTCGAACCCCAGCGCCGTCACCGTCGGCGGATCCCTCATTCTAACGTGTCATCCCGTCGCCTTGTAATGTAAACAGAGCCAGGGACTGTTTACTTCACACCTCCAGGAGATAAATGCAACACATAAGACACGTTAGAGAGAGAGAGAGAGAGAAAGAAAGAGAACCCTGCCCCCTTACTCCACCTTGAATATGTTTTTTACTTCCTCTTGTGTGTTTCACTCGTCCACGTCTGTCAGTTCCACATGCCGCACAGGAAGTCGCTGGTTTCGTCGCGTTCGCGACAAAGTATACTCTTATCAATTGCAACAGAGTATGGTCTCGCACACGACACAGTCGCGGAACTAACCCTCTCTTTCTCTCTTTTTCTCTCTCTCTGTTCGTAACGTTTGTCCTTCTCAGTTTCTTTTTACACTTTAAATCTATCGTGTCTCGCAATGTGATGCGGCTGAGTGTCGTGATTCTAAGCACGTGAAATCATCAGGCGAGTGACACGTTTGTTCGCAGAAGTGGCGGTTGATACTATCGTGCTCTCTCGCCTCTTTTGTGTTTTCTCGTCGCGTGATCCCTGATTGAACTCCAAGTCCGGTATGCCCTTCACATGTCGTGAAATATTTCTAACACATCGGGAACGGAGGAAAACCGAGTCGTGGAATGTTTCTGGGACATTGTTCGTCTGTCCTTTTGCGTCGGGCAAACGATGTTTCAAAACAGAGTGCTTGTGTCATTTTTTCCTTATCACATGACAAATAATCGACTGGAGATTAGAACGATTAGACTCTTGCAAACGTGTGGCTTTATGTCTTTTATTTTAAACAGAAATTTTACTTAGTTAATTTATACAAGTTTTCGACCTTCTTTACACAATGATAAAGAAAAAAAGACAATTGCATCATTAAAGAGATAAATATATAAATAAATTTTAATGAAGTATGTACTAATTATATGTGATGACTAAGTAGAGGTTTAAGTTTTACCTTGAAAGAAATAACAAAAAGTTTGCTGGCATTTTTTGTTGACATACGACCGAGTTATTTTTCTTAAAAATTAATAATTACACTGATTTTATTAATTATGCTACTAAGATGCTCTATAATATCGCAAATTCATCCTGTGTCTACTAGGAGGATAGCAGAGTTGGTGTTTTGTATTCGTCTGCACTTGGTTTTTTTGTGAAGCTTGTGGCATAAACACAAAATCTCGAGCTGAAAAACAATGAATGCCTCAGAACATGGGTAATGCATAATCATACAATTATATCTGTTTTTGTTTATTTAACGTAGTCAAAAATAACAATGAAAGCAAACTTAATGATGTCATTTTACATAAATATATATGTACAAAGTACATAAAAGTGTCATTGCACACATGTAGATTTGTTTGACAAAAGTGTCAATGCTAATAAACCAGCATGAGCCTGTACATTTTCAGGTTTAACCCAGCCTTTAACATGGCCTCCATAAAACAGGCTATCAATGAGGCTGTGGAACGAGGTATGTGTGTTGCCAGTGTCAATCAATTCATAGTAATTGCAACAACTGATTGTTGGAACACTTGATTCTGCCTGTTTACTAGTTGCTGGCTTGTGATTTTAATATGTTTGACTGATGGTATTAATATTTTGAACTGTAGAATTGTTTTATCTAAATTTTTGAGAAGTTTTATACTGTTGTGTGTATGTGTGTAACTTTTATTTCAAAATATCTATATTTTCAAGCGGAATCAGTGGTTGCCAAGAATAGTTTCAGTTTGTACTGATAACTTTTTCACACTTTGAAAGTCTCAACAGTTAGGATGCCTGCGCCAACGCGGTTGAGGGATCTGATTAGACAAATAAGGGCTGCACGAACGGCGGCAGAAGAGAGAACAGTCGTGAATAAGGAATGTGCATATATCCGTTCAACGTTCAGAGAAGAAGATAGCGTATGGAGGTGTCGTAACATTGCCAAGTTACTGTACATTCATATGTTGGGGTTTGTATCCATATATAATTAATCCATGTGTCCAGTATCAATCTTGAAAATAAAGAGACTGTTATATTGAGACATATGTTTGCTGATATTTTAGATATCCAGCGCACTTTGGACAGTTGGAATGTTTAAAGCTCATAGCTTCTCCGAGATTTACGGACAAACGAATCGGTTACTTAGGTGCCATGTTACTGCTGGACGAACGGCAGGATGTGCATCTCTTGATCACAAACTGTTTAAAAAAGTAACGTTGATTTCATTGAACATGTGTTAAGCTTGCAAACGTATTCCTTTGTGAGGAGACTAATATTTCCGTTCCATTTTCATTCGCACAGCGATTTGAATAGTTCGACGCAGTTTGTTATTGGTCTGGCATTGTGCACTCTGGGCGCGATCGCGTCGCCGGAAATGGCGCGGGACTTGGCGTCCGAGGTCGAGAAATTGATGAAGTCACAGAACGCGTATATCCGAAAGAAAGCGGCGCTCTGCGCGTTTCGGATCATCAGACGCGTGCCGGAGCTGATGGAGATGTTTTTGCCGGCAACTCGCAGCTTGATCACCGAGAAGAATCACGGTGTACTCATTACCGGCGTAACTCTCATCACGGAGATGTGCGAGAACAGCGTTGACACGTTGAATCATTTCAAAAAGGTACGTGTAAGAGGAACTCGTCTCATATAGCGCGACATATATATACACTAGTTTTCTTTAGAACACATAGATGTTGCAAATCTTACCCGCTCGTCGAGAGGTATAGCGTTACGTCACGTGATTGATCAACGTAATCGATCTGCTATACTGACCTGATTAGTATGACCGACAGCAGAATTAGATGGCAATAGAATATCCGATGAAAGAGCGTCTAGTGCATATCAGTAGTAGTAAAACAATTATTTAACGCGTAGGAAGTGGATTATTTATTTACACAAGTATGAATGCGCAGTTTTAACTTCTCTTTGACGAGACCTGTTGAAACTTGTGAAACGGAAGAATAGTTTATTGCTCTCTTTCGGAGATACGTTAATATAAAATTTATACACAGATAATTCCATGTGAACTTGAGCATAAAAAAGAAAAGTCCTGCGATGCAACGTTACTTTTACATATTCTTTTTTAATTTGTATTTAATATGAATGCTATTGATTATGAGTTTTTAAATAGATTTTCAATAACTTTATTATACGAACACATCGAGTTTGCCTTTTGAAAGAAAAATATTGTCTAATTGTGTGAAAAAAAAAGGATTATTTAATAACAATTTCTCTGAAAAACTTTTTTGTCAATTGCATTATGAGTCGAACATACGTAATACAAGCATTGATTTTGTCTTAGGAATGCGGCCATCGTGAGGTAATATGCATATAAATGTTCTTCTCGTTCATGTTTCTTTGCATGTACGCTTGTTATACTTGCAAAAAACTTCATTCTTTTCTTTTCTTTTTTACTTGGATCAAACGTTAGAACTGCCCAGACGTGAAATCAACATTATTTGCTTGATAAACAAGTGCTATATCATATGTTATCTCTCTATTAATTACAAATAGTAAACTATTACATTGTATGTATTATAAAACAGCTTTTAAATCGTAATAAGTTTATTTCTGAGAAATAGTTACGTTGCATGCAATTGTGCGCGCGCGCGCGCGTGTGTACGTCATTTTGATACGATGATATTTTTCACATAGCTGATTATTTATTTCAGCTTAATAATGAATAGAGCTCCTTTTTCCCTGTATTTTTTCGTAAATTTAATAATCAGAGCTCGTGGCGATATGAAAGTGTTTTAAATAATTAAAACGATCATCGTTTTTTTTAAATTGATTAAATCAATGTTTCATGAAAATGTATATATGGAGATTTTTTTTATTTTGTCAGTTGTTTCCTGCGTTTACAATATCGTTAATGCAAATGATGAAGTTACTGTTTACAGCCTACTCGGAATTAAACGGAGATAAAATAAAGATTTAATTGCAGATCGTGCCAAACCTCGTAAGAATCCTGAAGAATCTGATCCTAGCCGGATATTCACCCGAACACGACGTGTCCGGAGTGTGCGATCCGTTCCTGCAGGTGAAGATACTCCGTCTCCTTCGTGTTCTGGGACGCAATGACATCGACGCGTCCGAGGCCATGAACGACATGCTTGCTCAAGTCGCGACGAACACGGAGACCAGTAAAAACGTCGGTAACACGATACTCTACGAGACGGTGCTGTCGATCATGGACATCAAGTCGGAGAGCGGGCTACGAGTTTTAGCAATTAACATATTAGGCAGATTTTTGTTGAATAACGACAAAAATATTAGATACGTGGCCTTGAACACACTGCTGAAAACGGTGTACGTGGACACGAGTGCGGTGCAGAGGCATCGATCGACAATTTTGGTAAGACATTTGATTGTAAATGTTTTTTCTTTATAATGTGTGCGATCGCTTATCTTGACGTTAACATTTTGCGACATGTCGTAGGAATGTCTGAAAGATCCGGACGTATCAATTAGAAGGCGCGCGATGGAGTTGAGTTTCGCGCTCGTAAATTCCAATAACATCAGAAACATGATGAAGGAATTGCTCTTGTTCTTGGAGAGAGCCGATCCGGAATTTAAGGCTCAGTGCAGCAGCAATATCGTGATGTCCGCAGAAAGATTCGCTCCAAATAAACGTTGGCATCTCGAGACGTTGTTCAAAGTGCTCGTCGCGGTGCGTATCTTTCTACAATCTGGAAAATGAATCGCGGATGTTGTGAAATTTAAACTTGCTCTCTTCAGGCTGGCAATTACGTACGAGACGATGTGGTGGCTTGCACGATACAATTGATCTCGGAGACGCAGTCTCAGCAAAGTTACGCCGTTGGTGCGCTGTGGAGAGCATTAGAAAAGGATACTTCTGATAAACAGCCCTTGGCGCAAGTAGCTACGTGGTGCATCGGTGAATACGGCGATATGTTATTGTACGGTCCGCCGTCAGAAGACGCTGAAACCCCAGTCAACGTGAGTTCATGTATCTCCCGCAGAAAATAATCTGGACTATGAGATCGCGGTTTTATAATAATTTCTCAATTTTTTTTACAATATTTCAGTTGACGGAAGACGAAGTCATTGATGTGTATCAAAGGTTACTCTGGAATCCGCAGAACACCGTGATTACAAAACAGTATACGTTATTGTCTCTTACTAAATTAAGTACAAGGTTCCAGAAAGGTCACGAGTTAGTATCACACTTTTGATCACGTTTCTGTGTTAAAAACATAATTCACAGTTTCTAAGACGGGTTCATGATGTTTTCTCATTTCAGAAAAATTCGTCAAATAATAGATACGTTTGGGAGCAATTTGCATATCGAGTTACAACAAAGAGGTATCGAGTTCTCGCAACTATTTCGAAAATACGATCACTTGCGACCGGCGTTACTCGAGCGGATGCCACCGATGGAAACCGCGCGACCACAAGCCAACGGCATTATAGGTATGGTGAACGGTGAACAGGAGCCGGAAGACGAGAAGCCTACAATAATGGAACAAACTACGACTACATCCGATTCAGTAAGAAATCTAAGTCTTTGATGATTGCTACAGATTTATCATGTATATTGCGTATATAATAAATACGACGCGCTATTTGGAATGTAAATATCCTCTTTGGTGATTTTGCAGAGTGCACTTTTAGATTTACTTGGAACTACGGATGTGGCAGCGACAATGCCGCCAGCAGTGACCAATAAAAATTCTTCGCCCAATTCGACCGCGGTAACACATAATAACGATCTGTTAGACTTACTCGGTAGTTTGGACTTGAATTCGCCCACGTCCACCACCTCCACGCTGCCGCTACAACCGCAGACGTCGTCGACGTCGTCCATGTTGTTCAGTTCTACCGACAACTTTTTGGTGGACGGACTGCTCAGTACTCCGGCTGCTCAAAACGGTTTGTTACCGAGATTTCGCAAAGGATTTCGTTAAATACATCTTCCTGTATACTGTTATATAATCATCATTGTTGTTACAGAAGTACCGAGCATAGTGGTCTTGGACAAGTTAGGACTCAAAATAACGTTCAAATTAGAGAGACCACCTGATATTCCTGATCTGTTAGTTATAAACATGCTGGCTCAGAATTCCGGAAGTACCACTTTAACTGATTTTCTGTTTCAAGCAGCAGTTCCTAGGGTTAGACACCATTTGCAACTTGTATACACAGATATGTGCTATATTATTTTACGAATAAAACTAATGCAAGTAATATTGTTTACAGACATTCCAATTGCAAATGTTATCGCCGTCGAGTACCGTCATTCCGCCGTCTGGTCAAGTAACCCAAGTGCTAAGAGTCACAAATATGAACAGAGTAAGTGGCCAATATTGCAAACAACACTTGTTTGTTCAATTATTCAATTTCTAATCAATGACTCATCCGTTTTCTAGACATCCTTGAGAATGAGATTGCGTATATCGTATACAGGTCCTGCTGGACCGGTTCTGGAACAGACAGAAGTCAATAATTTTCCTGTCTCTACGTTACAGTGACAAGATGTAATACAAAAAACATTTGTACATATGCCTGCCTAAAAATAATTAATCAAGTCTTGAAAACAGACTGAGAAGAGAGAAAGAGAGAGAAAGAAAGTCTCTTTTTCAGTATAGTGAAACATACCTTTGCTAATGGGTACATACACACAAACGTTTCTATTTAATTAAACGACTGGTATTCTTTTTATTTTGCAAGGCAAGACATGATCTAAATTTTGTAAGAAAACTTTTAAATCTCTGTTGAAACACAGACACACACACACACATACAAAAGTATTACAAAAAAACCTAGGCTCTATTCAAAATCAGAAAAAACATAAAAACACGAGGCCAACAAGAGCTTAAACGCTGTCGATGGAGCGTATATCAGCGGTCAATTAATTTCGCATAAAATCCCAACGGAAACTGTTTTTAAAATTATTAATTCTCTGAATGCATGCGCTAAAACTGTTTTGACAAATTCTTGCGCGAGCGAATACGTGTGTTTCCGTAAATTTCACGTTTCATAGGCAACACGAGCAACACGTAGAAAGATTTTTCAAGATTTTTTCGTTCAAAATTTTGCGGTCATTTATTTCGTTTGACATCTGTTACGCTGAGAATATGAGTATTGTTTTTTTCCTTTTTTTCGTTGTTGCAGCAACCGCGTTCACAGCAGAAAAAATCGTGTGGAAAATAAAATCGCGAACGGTGGCGTTCCGCTGAACGCGGGAACTGTGTCACACATATGTCCGCGAGGAAAACGGGGTATATAAAAAAATAAAAAATAAAAAAATAAAAAAACAAAATGTAAATATTAAATCTAATTGAAACATCGTGAAAGTAGAGAATTAGGAAAATATTGTGCGTATTTTGATCGGTCGCATTTCTGTTTGTTACGGCTCCTAATTTAGCGCTCAATTTTTCATGTAGGCTAAAATTAAGATAGAAAATGAAGATAATGAAGAATGACTGAGGAAAGGCAATATATGTATATCAGACGCGCGCGTCTACGTTGCTGCAGTGAAACAGAAAACCGGGAGAGATTTTTTGAAGGGAGGTATATGCCGTCACCGAAAGTGCTAATCATTGCCCCTAACAAGATTATCAATGAGACGGCGCTTTAAACTCTCGCTGTTACAAATCGATCTTTTTCTACCGCTATATTTGTAAGTAAAGACCGCGAGTTCTCTTGTAAGTTCGCGCGATTGTCTTGTAAATATTAATTAATCGCGTGTGCGTGCACGCATGCAAAAAGTGAGGAAATTATAAGAGAGAAAAGGGGGAGAGAAAAAAGAGAAGTATATATGTAAGATTAAACGGAGAAATTTTTATATGTGTACACGCGATAGAGCTGTTGATTCAATAATGAGTACGATAATTTCATTGGTTTTGTACGCGTGAAATGTTTGAAGGTGCAAGTCAAACACACACACACACGTATGTGACATGTGCTATCGATGTACACGCAGTTTCGAATTTGCATTCAGAGTAACATTGGAGGGCTGAATTCCTTATTGTGATTTATCTTTCGCATATTGCATCTACTTATCACATCACAGAGAGGATTCGTTAATTGAAGATCTCAAACTAATTGTCCTGACAATGTTTCGCTGTGGATTTTATATAATTTTATTAAATTTCTTTACTCAACAACACGAGCGCAGGAGTTGTCATTTACGGACCATCGCTTTTCAGCCACAACAATTATCGCAGAGAAGAAAGAACTTTGATATTTTTAATTGATCACAAATTCTAAAACACGTCTAAATGATTGCGTTGTAAGTTTGTTTTTCTTTTAACGAACGAACGTGTAAAGTTGGAGAATAATTACGTATGTATATATAAGGTGTTTCAGGGGATTTTCTCCCCCGCACTGTGCCATTACGTCCTTACGTTTCGAGATGTTACAGGTTGAAATGAGACAGACAAGTGTGTGCGTTTTATATATGTATACATATTTTCACGATGATACTATTGAGAACAAGCCTATTTTGATTTAACATTTTCGCGATTTCACTTCTGCTGGTCCATCCTGTAACTTCGTAACGCGTGCGTTGTGAATCTTTTTGCGTAAGCGAACTACACATAATATGACAAGAAAGTAACTGCGCAAAAGTTTTATAATAGTTACGGAATAAGAGGATTGAAACATAATTAGCGCAATGCAGCGGAAAAATTCTCGGAATGTCTTGTATATATTAACAATAGCGTACTTTTTAAGTTGCGGTATAAAATACTAACATAAAGTAACAGCGAAATAACGACGTATGTCTTTGTTAATTTTTATCGTCTAGTTTTTTGAGCGCTTTTAAAGTTTACTGCTCGATTCAAAATAATTAATTACATCACAATCCGATAGCCGCGATTGGAAATTGACGTACTCGCGATATAACTTGGAGGAAACTTGCGGTCACACATCCGGGGATTGTGCTGTAATTAATAGCGTCAGTTTTATCGTACTCTTGTACATATATTATGATACCGAAAATGAGAAAGAGAGAAGTGTGCAAATATTCGTTCACTCAATCTAACGTTCGTTCACAAACTTTGTCTTTGTTTTCGTGCGCGAAGCCTGTGATGAGCGACAAATATGAGTTCTCTAACAATAGCTAATATACAATTTAGAGATCTAGTATTCCGGGGAGCAATAGACAGAAGAAAGAGAAAAGAAACAGGTTTAGATCTATTTTCCGTAGACTTTTTCCTACGAATTAGGTTTATACATACTATATATATATATATATATAAAACACCACGCTGTTGTACTTAATTATTTAATATTCATTCCGACAGCATGACAACTACGTAAAACGTGGGAATGCGTACATATGTACATACTATATAGTAAATTCATTCTTTCGAAGAGTTCATTCTCCGTGGCACTTGTTGCAACATCGTACGTCTTCTAATTTTTTCTAACCGGGCGTTTCTCTGTAACAAACCAATTTACCTGTTTACAAATTGATTGAGTATACACACAACCGTATGCATTTTAGCTCCGTCCCTTATATGTTGTGCGAGAAATGCGAGTCGAGTGCACGCGCGCGCAAGAATGTTAGGGAATGTGTAAAAAACAAAAAAAAAAACAAAAAAAAACAAAAAACTATTATAGAACAGGTGGGTATATATGCGTTTTTCTGAGTGGCCTTGTCCTTTAAAGTCTGTGACACGACAGCGCGTCAGCCCTTCAGTGGGGGTTTGCTCTGCCTACTTGTTCTCGGATAAATATTACATATTAGTTTTATAAACTTACTTCTGTGTATTGTATGTGTATACATATATGTGCAGTGTGTGCATTTATATATGTATATACATAATACAGACATATATATATAAATTATACATATACATATGAGGATATTGATTACTGATAAAAACTGCTGTATATACTTTTTTTTTTTTTTTTGTGTACTTGTAGAGTACACTTCGTAAAAATTTGTGTGTGAGAATAAACCACTAAACAACTCCTTTACAGTTACTGCATATGTTGGTTTTATTTTTTAAATCCGTATTAAAGTTCATTTCTCGGAAAAAAAGCGACGCGATTCCAAGAGTTTCAGTTGAATATTCGAAATAAATATTTTACAGACGACACTTGTTTTCAACACAAGCGGAGAAAAAACACAGATCTTTATTACAAATTCGTAAATATTCACATTGCAAAGTGATTACCGCATATAAATTTTATTGCTTTTGTTGTTGCGGATTACAGGTAATCGCGTTGCCGCCAACTTGATTAAACAATCGGTCCTTAATAATTTGCGCCATTAAACCATGAATCACTTCGATGGTGGTTTTACAGCTGTCTCTCGTAGCTTTTATAAGTTTTTCCACTGTGCTACGATCGTGGGGATCCGTGCCACCCAAAACGAATCCTCTTCCCAGTGCAGATTCCGATTGCTCCAGTTTATCTGACAGATCGAATATCTGACCGGTGGTGTAATCCGCGTTTGTCAACAGGCTGGAAGAGCTTAGAGTGTTCACCCAGTATTTGTTCCACAACGAATCGAGCAGCCGTCTGTCAAGCGAGGACTTGAAATAAGACACCTCTAACGAATAATATTGCTTACAATGAACGCCAAAATCCTCTATCTTGTTTAACGGTATTGTTTGATATTCCGAAGGTTCTTCATTTGCCGGTTTATATCCCTGTAAATATATATTTTGCAACGATTTAGAATCTCCCAAAAACCTATGAATTTCCAGTAATAATACACGTACATACATTAAAAACTTTAAAAACTATGTACAAAATTTAACCATTTTCGCGCCTACCTTTGGATAAGTTCTGAAGGCACCTAGACACACTTTGCCAGCAGAGATGGTTCTCACAGGATCAATAACAATGGCGACAAAAGGTTCTTGAAAATTCTGATTAAGCATCTGAGTTGATACATCGATGCCAGACAACCAACAACCGTATCCGGGATGACTGTGATACCAACCAATTGCATTTTCTAATCTACCAACCTACAACAGCAATTTCTCAGGTCTTATTGTTTTCAATCTTTGTGAACTTGTCAGTGGATGGACACATACTTGTTTCGCTGCTTCTATATAAGCTGTCATATATTCATAAGCTTGAGCTTGAGCATTTACTCTAGTTTCTGTTCCTTCAACTGGCAAGGCAAAAGAATCCATGACGATCATTGTATTTGCCGCTACTTTACCAAGTAACAGACCCATCACTTCCAAGGTACCACCGGATCGCGCGTGCATAACCATTTTTAACAGAGCCAATGCAGATATTTTTATATCCTTGAAGAAGTGGGGACTACAAATATATAAAAAAAAAAAAAGAGATGAAATGTAACTTCTTGATTAAGGAATTTTACATTACACCACCAGGCATTCTTACTCTTTTTCCCATGGTTTGGCAGTCAATATATCCTGTTGTTCTTTCCTATCGTATCTGTAAATTTCATCCGCAGCGCTGATAGCCTCGATGTTGTTTGCCATCTCCCACGTTTTCTGTGCAATAGACCTTTGTTCCAACGATGTACTAGCCATTTTTTTAATTAAATCTAATAAAACAAATACTTAGCTCAAATAAATGGTATAACACAAAGTTAAACAAGGCTTTTGAATGTGCAATAATATAAAAACAGATTAAAAAAAAGAGAATATCTACTCATTTTAATGCTTTAAGATTGTCAATCAAACGCAAAAAACAATATGTTTATAATATGCACGTCACCAATGAGATGTTAAGTAATAACAATAATAGAAATAACCTCTAGAGTTGCACAAAGAAAGTTACACACATGTAACATTTAATTCGCTAAGAGTAAACAACTTCGAACAACAACTTCGTCATGTTTACAAGGCAATCACACAACGAAGAGAATATAAAACTAACCTGTTGGCAACTATCAGCACAAAGTCAATTAAAAACAATAAGCGTGTCAACGTGCGCTCATTGGTTAGGGTCCCAAAGCAACTCGATAAAACACGAGTACGTACGTATGTATAGCGCACAATGACAAAACAAGACAGAAGTCAGAAAAAGAGAATAATAGACACAGCCGTAGTTCAGGCACAACACCGCGTGTACACACAGTAGTTCCAGTAACCCTCTGTCGGCTTTTTCGTCGGTATTTTGATAGGTCGGCGCATACTCAAAAATAAACTCTGTACATGCGCGAACTTAACTAACAGATAGAGATGCTTCTAATCAAGAAGAGTGCAAGATCTGTCTCGCTTCCTCTCATCTCTTTCATCGTTATCTCACTTTCTAATGTATATATTTCAAATATAAACAAAACTACGCAGATAAAGGCGAGAGAGAATACAAGACATGTGTTTAAATAATTAAATTTGGATGTTTTTATTTTATTGCAGATATGTATCTTCTTGTAATCTACAAATTGCACAAGTTACGTCACTTGGTGCGATAAAAATTTGCTATTACGCATGTATTGAGGATGGCCAGTGCGATGCAGAAAAGCAATATGTAGATTACGTGGGCGCGGGAAAAAAAAAAAAAAAAAAAAAAAAAAGGAGCACGCGGAATGTAGACTGCAGAGCGAGCCAAATATGGGCAAGCGGTTTCTCCCTTTTGTCTTTCTTTTTTCGCTCGCAAGCTTTTATCATATCCTTTTTTTTTTCACCTTTTGCAAAACGGTAAAAGAACGTTGAAGAGAAGCGCGATCCGCGAAAGCGCCTTGCGAAAATCTCTCTTGCTCTTTAAATCTTCAGGACCATAACGATAAAACACACAGCTGTCCTGTTCCTGTTTCGAGAGTTACCTCTCGCACGGGAATCAACAAAATTTATCACGCGCGCTTTAAACACAATAATAAATTAGGTTTTATTCCGTGGAATAAAACAATGTGAATATACAACCCGTGCGAATACACAACATAACAAAAGAATGCCAGTGAATTTTACAAATTTACATTTCTTACATTTACATTTTAACGAAACTCTGGTT
>QVNV01010085.1:0-21577 GCA_014825455.1 Pseudomyrmex pallidus | reverse complement strand
TGCCTGATAAGGTTAATATTATCAAGGTTATGCGATTATAAATCCACCTACTGGAAAATACGAAGAAACTTTTTCCCCAACCTAATACAACAAAATTAAATTAATTCTCGTAGGACAACTTGCTCAGTATGTTTTCTTGAATATTTCTCTTTCTTTCGTATTTATTTAAAATCAAATACTTAATTAAAAACCAGTCAAGGTGTGAAGACTGTGTTTAGTGTTATTCGCCCAGCGTATAATACGATTTCCTGAAAACAAAAAAAAAAAGTTTTTAGTATTATTAAGTCTTATTAAAATGTGCGAAATTTCATCATTAGTTCGCATAAAATAGCAAAATTGTTTAAAATTATTGAAAATATTCGTTATTTACTTATGGTCATGTTCTACTCTTCTTCTTCTCTTATAAATTATTGTCGAAATTACGGAAATTCCTAGCAATATAATGGTAGTCATAATAACTGTAATTAAAAAAAAATATTTTATTACACGGTGCATATTTCTCACACGTATCGATCATTGACAAAGATACTAACAAAGCATTCGGTATGTAGATAACGATATATCTTTCGACTGTGACCTAAGGCACTTTGTTATATGACATAAAGTGCCATTAACCATTGGACACTTCAAATCGAGTATTTTACAAAACAGTGGGAACAAGTCCGTGTTATTGAAAGGCTCTAATTTACATCCCGGTATAAAGGCGGGCCCATTCGCAAAAAAGAATGGATGCATCTCCGTAGCTTCGTTATTGTAACCGTGCAGCCCGAACTCCGTCTGGTTGTTAACTGTGAGATAAAATAAATTTTTAACATTGGAAACAACAAATCCAACAATTGAATGATAAGACAAGTGAATATAGGCGAACGGTACAAAATTACCAGTCACGTTAAAGTGTTTTTTGTAATATTCTATAGAGTCATAGAGATTTTGAAACGCGTATCCAACTTCGGCTATGACAAAAATAGGTCCTACACGTGTGTTATTGCCGTAATGATATTTCTTCGGAATATCTTCTCTCTTATATACTTTAAACGTCTTCGTTTTGTCTGCAGCAGATCTCAAACTTTGATAGATCGTCTCTTCCTTTCCTAAAAGACATGATTCTCATGAAGATATTGCACAAAACAATATCACACATCACAATCATGTAGCAAAGAAACCTGGATGTGGGAAAATATGCAGTCCTGGTGACGTTCCTACAAATACGTAATCACTAGTATTGATATAATTTGTTAGATTTATTATTCTCTCCATCGTGACCGACGCCATGCCATGATCACTCAAGTGAATCACATTAAGATCCGTCAAACCATAATCGTCAATTTTATTATGCAAGTATCTAGTGATATTGTCTAATTTCTTTAAAATGTCATTGAATTCTGGACTGTTAATTCCGATGGCATGACCATGGTAGTCTGGCTCCTCAATGTACAATATTCCAAAGTTTATTGGATTTGTAGGATGTACAAACCATGAGATCAATGTGTCAATTCTTTTCTCCCATGGGATTGTTTCATTAAATGGCTGAAATAGAAGAGTAATTGAGAATTATCTGTGCAGATTATTTATCTGTGCAGATATCTTATCTATTTCTGTTTAATCTTGTTATGTGCGAAGTACACATACTTGAGCAAAAGTAGGTGATACTCCTTGATATTCAAATGCAGAGCCTGGCCACATCATTGTACCACTGTGTCTGCCATGTTTTTCATTAATAGTCTTGTATGGTCACATATTAACAAAATAGATTGCAGATGAAGAAACATATGAAAGATGCAAAATATAGTATATTTTATAGATGAATGTGTTCTCTATACATACCCAAATGGGAAGAATACTGTTGTCATAATGATATAGCTTATATGAATACTTTGTTACATTGCCTGTGACAGGTTCGTAAAATTCATTATCTACAACCCCATGTGTTTCCGCGTACAATCCCGTTGCCATCGTGTGATGATTGGGAAAGGTTTTCGTGACAAAGATGTTCATCATGTAATCCGTGTGAGTTCCCTTTGCTTTTAATCGGTTCATAAACGGTGTCAGATTTCTCTCAAGATAGTCGTATCTGAAATAAAACAAGCAGAATTACATAGAATTACAGAAAAGACCAGGAGCAATATACTTTTCAAATGTATCCTGTGTAAGTTCGCACCTGAATGCATCGTAAGAGACGACCAACAATTTCGGAAGTTGAACATTTGGCACAGGACTCGCTCGGGCGCTGAGCAAGAAAAGCAGCGAAACAAATAGGGCTGCAGAAGTCATGCTGACGCACTTTCCGTAATTTTACGAAAACGTCATGTGAAAAGAAAGGATGAACTATCCTTTTGATGACTACTTTACTACGATAATAGAGATAACGTTCATGGCTGGATGTACTTTTAACCAGTGACAGTCAGCGTCAGCGACGATAACAGTACTTTCACCAATTTTATAACGTTTTTTTATACCGTTAGATGGCAATCAAGTGGAAACGCTACACTATTTGCACCAAGTCCATTCCAAGGCACGTGACTCACGTGAGCGCTCAAAATGAACGTATCCACTTGGTGGTAAACCTAACCTGATTTAATTCGTCATAACCTGTATGACAAGCAAGAAACCTGTATGTAAAATTTTTTTTATCAATTAATCTTTTAATGTGATAAGCTGCATTTTGTCAAAAACATACATTTGTAATATGTCAAACGGATACGTGCATTCCGCGAAAGTTCCGCGTCTCTACAAGTGCACAGCTGACATCGTGCGCCGCGTGCGAGAGAATGGTGCCAATCTAAAATCTCTCATTTACGAGGCAAAACACACTGTGAGTTTAAAACAAATACATAAATATGTCAAGTTCTAATATATGTAAATATATTTCCTTAATATTGTTTCTCTTTTGATGACATCAATGTAAACATTGTCACAGTAAATATTCACAACAGTGACGTCCTTCTAGATCGTGTTTCGAACAATTTAATTAGGTTTTAATTACAAGTTCATTAGGAAAAAAATATATATGCAATTTTTTATAATGTAAAGAACAGAGATACGACAACTCATCCCATTGCATTTCGCAATTTAGAATACTTCTGCCATATTTGGCTTGTCGATGAATACCCTGAGAGCGTTCTCTCAGTTAGATCAGCTTTTCGAAAACACCAAAATTCTTGTCGAGCAACCACGTTTGGATCCCTGGTTAGCCAGAGTTCTAACAACAGAGCTTTTGTGGGGCAAGAAGAAGCTGCAAAGCGAGGCTAAACCAATTCAAACTATACTGGCCTATGCGGACAAGCTGAGAGAAGAAGTGAAGAATTTAGAATGCCCAAAACCTGTCATCTCCCATAAAGATAAAGGTAAATATGTCAATTCGTCAATAAAACAGAACATATTTGCATGTTTGCAGAGATTTGGTTCCTGGAGAGTCGTCACTGCTCAGTAGAAGTCATTCTCCTTCATGGTCCTGATTATCCGCAACCTCAGAATACTGTCCAGTCGACAGAACAAAGAGGCTAGAATCAGAAAACTTCGAGATTATCAGAAATTATATCAGAAACCAATTTGTGGCAGAACAAATAACTGCGCAATGAGTTCGGTGACAGTTTTAGGAACATTATTCTTATATAGCGTTGTCATGTTTACATTACCATTTGTCGCATTCTTTGGAGTGCAACATTTCATGGTATCAAAGATAAATAGTGATACATTTACAACTAACTGTGTTTCTGCGGCAACTGCTGTGATTGTAGTGAACTTGATTATCTCTTGTTACATTTATCAAGCTTTAAATGAGCCCTATGATGAAGAAGAACAAACTGAAAACAAAGATATGATAGAATCCAAAGAAAGTTTAAATAAGAAGATTGATTAAATTGAGTTTTTTATTTTCGCAAAAATTACCCCTGATTTTTATATATGGAAAGAAACTGTTGATTACTTCAGCAAATTATTTAGCAAACTTATTTTTAGTTGTTGATTATAAATATAAAAAAACGCTTTGTTATAATAAGATTTCAATATTTCCAACATTGTAAAAGCATATGTACGTAATGTACAAAAATAATCATATTAGAATACATATTTTGAGTTATATATATTACAATATAAGTGTAAGGATGCGTTAATATTTCAGAAAGAGTAAGAAGAAGAAAATGTATATGCGCATTTGTGTGTGTAATGCACAAATAAAAACAAATTTATATATGATATTTATATATGATACATAAAAAATGATGTAATGTAATAAATTGATAAGGTATATGTCTGAAATATTTTCTTTCCCTTGTTCTTTTCATATACAAAAACATATATAGAAGATACAGTGCAGCAACACAAATGTAAAGTCGAAAATTAATTATATTTTTATGTTTTTAAAATTTCAAGCTATCAAGTTTATATATTGTTTTATTTGATTTCAAGTAGGAAACTAACTATATGTCGAACAACCAAGTGTTTTTTAATATAATATTGCACGAAACACTTTGTTAGATTATAAAAAGTTCGTACATGCAATTAAATTTACGCATAAGGATTTGTTTATTGCAAAAATTGATATATATAAACTTCAATATTTTGTTTTTCCAGCACACAAGCCCAGATACGTCCGTATCAATACGCTTTTGTTATCAGTAGAAGAAGCCATTTCTTTTTTTCAAGAAGAAGGATGGGAGTTAGTACCCAGAAGCACAACATATTCTTTATATCTGCAAGCTGTATCTCGTTTATCGAAGCCCTATTTCATACAAGATTTTCACATACCGGAAGTATTGACTTTCCCACCTGGAACGTTGTTCTACGATCATCCCGGTTATCACAAGGGCAAATTGCTTCTTCAAGATAAAGTAGATAAGATTTTTCAAGTTTATGTAAACGGCTTTTTTTCTTTTTGAATTATACTATTAAATTTTAATTAGTATTGTGATAGCTAATTTATGTAAACACTTTTTTATATTTCAGGCTAGTTGTTTGTCTGTTCACTTGCTAAATCCTGATATTGGTTCTAAAGTGCTGGATATATGCGCGGCACCCGGTATGAAAGCCACACATATAGCAGCAAAACTGAAGAATATCGGGTATGCAGTTTTTTTCATCATCTACATCGTTTAATAAGACGAGTTAGAAAGTAAGTGTTGACCTGTAGATTATTTTTTTTTTAAGGACGGTGTATGCTGTGGAAATCGATACTGCGAGATTTAAATTATTAGTACAATTTGTGGAGAAGACTAAATCTGCTTGTGTTCTGTCCATTAATCAAGATGCCTTGACTCTTGATCCAAAACATTATTCATTCGTGGAATACATTTTGGTGGATCCGTCTTGTTCTGGGTCAGGTAAAAATATTTTTTCACTTTTTAATTTATTAATAACGAATCAAAAACTTGGAAAACGAAAGTTGATTAATTCCGCAATTATTTCATTATTAATTGCAGGTATCGTCGACAGACCGGAAGAGAGCGACATGGTCGGCAGAACTGATTCAGAGCGTCTGAAAAATCTGCAATCAATTCAGGTTTATCTTCTTAGATACGCGCTGTTCAATTTTCCAAAAGCGAAGAAGATAGTCTACAGCACCTGTTCCATTCATCCTGAAGAGAACGAAGAAGTGATAGACGAAGTTCTCGCCGATATCGGCGAGGCTTATCGTCTGGTACCAGTTAAACAATTGTTGCCGACCTGGACGAACTTCAGCTCGGAACAATATCGCTGCGGGGACAAATGTTTGTACGCAAGGTCAGATATTGATTTCTGCAATGGGTTTTTCGTGGCGGTGTTCGAAAGAAATTTTGACGTGCCCATACCGGAATGTACACGTAAAGGAGGTAACATGCATTCCGTCGCGGCTGATCCAGATGTAAAACATGATAACGAAGCGAAGGAAGTTCCACATCAGAAAAAGCGCGGAAAGAACAAGAACACAGAAGAACTCTTAACGACTGAGAAAGTGAGAGATATTGAATCCGTACCGCAAACGGGAAATCAAGCGGTAAATGAGGCAAAACCGAACAAACGCAAAAAGAAATTACAAGAAACTGACGCTTGTTCCTCAACAAACTTGAATCATGAAGAAATAGCATCGAATAAATCGGAAAATATTCAGACGGAAGACATGGAATCGAAAAAATCAAAGAAAAAAAAGAAATCAAAGCATAAAGATGTGCCTGAGATAAGGGAAAATAATGAAATAATGAAAATAAACGAAGATATGGAAGATGAGCCAACAAAAAAGAAAAAGAAAAAGAAGAAAAACAAAAAGGAAGATGAGAAACTTTATGTCACGCAAAAAGAACAAGATGAAACGGAGTCATTAACTAAGAAGAAAAAGAAGAAACAGATCAAAGACGCAATACATATCGATAATTCCGAAGGAAATGAAGAACACGAAGAAAAAAACGAGAAGAAAAAGAAACAAAAGAAGAAAACAAAGGATGTGAATCAGGAACAAATGGAAGAAGAATCAGTTGAACTGCAAAAAAATAAGAAAAGAAAAAAAAGGACAGTAGAAAGTGAAGATCCAACTTTAGAATCGAAACGTTTGAATTTAGATTTTTAATAAAGAGAAACTGTTTTGTTTCAACATCCTGTAATTTGGCCTTAATTTTGAATTTGTCACGAGCTTACTCATAGAATAATAAAAGATAATATTGATGATCAGGAAACTAAAGATGAAATACAAAATTCGTTGAAATGTCAAGAAATAAGAAAAACACGTTAAAAGGAAAATTAGACATTTGTCTTATGAGGATAAATATTTCTGAGAAAAAATAAACTGTCGTTTTTTTATCGTCATTATGCCTGTCATTAGGTCTTACTTATATTCCGTGTTTAAATACATAGAGAGAAAAAACTATGTCCACGAACTTAATTATCGAACTATACTTTGTATATATGTACTATATATATTTATTATATATCGTATAGTTACTTGTATAATATATAGGTACTTGTTTTATCAGCAATCTGTGACACGGAAGCGACATGGAAGCGAGTTGACCTCCTTGAAGTCAACCGATAAGGACGTCGATTATACCAAGGTGTTGTATATATGCGATGGAAAAGGTTTTTCCCTTCGCACCAACACACAACACACACGTAGACGTCGTTTAATATAATTATGCGATAACTATGATTCAGTTTTCTAACTTATCCGTCGTAAAATATGTTATTTAACTTAGTAGAATAACATCGCGTGAGTCACGACAACGCAAGACGAAATTTTGAGAAATATTATCTATTAATGCTACGACTTGAAATACTGTGGGAGATGTAATTATAATGTAACATACACCGCCCCCACACAACTACAAGAGGCTTTTTTTTTTTTTCATGGAAATCACGGAAACTAAAACGACACAATTTCTTTTTCGCTGTATATTTTAAAGAGTCAATAATATCCTTCATTTTTTCCCTTTTTCGTAAGAAGAACAGAAGTGTATGTTACATGAATATTTTATAACAGGGCATTGCATGGTACCCCTCGCTTCCTTTCGCAACGTGTAGTTATCGAAAAATCTATCGAACTACTGATTATCAAAGAATTTTCTAAAAAAAATTGCGTATCTTATAAGAGTACATTTTTTATTTATTTTCACACATTAAATATTCGTTTTACAGATTTTTTAAATATCGCTGTGCGTCTCGCAAGACGTCGACATAACTACGTGTTTTTACAAAACTAATTTATAAAAATAAAAAACTAATTTAAAAAACTAATTAAAAAAAAATAAAACGTGTAATCTTATCTTTAAAAAAAATCTGACAATTTAGCGACTTTTATACATTCAGATAACATTCGTAGATATTTTATATGTACTTTTGTATAAAGGCGAACTGAATTAATTATTGTAAAAAATTTACGAGACAAAGAGCTAAGAGGGCGAAGTATTGCCAAAATGTACGCGCTTCGCTTTTTGTTTTTTTTTTTTTTTTCGTTGTGACTCTGCTGTAAAATTTCGAAGTTTCGAGGGTCCACACACCAATGCAACAAGTTCCGCGTTCACTGACACGGGCATCGACGCCGCCGCCGCGACGAAGAGCGACGACGAAGACGGCGAGAGAGGACATACGACGGAGGCCGGTGGCGAGGTTGCGCGGCCACTCGACGTTCGGACGCCATCGTCGAAGGACGCATGAATATGTATACCGTCGTTGTCGCGATCGCCGTCGAATCAATTTCAACGTAGACGATTCGTACGCGATTCGCACGTCGTGCGTAATATGGCCGTCGCGCGTAACGCAAAAGGACATAGATAACGCCGTCAACGCCGGTCGTTCATCGGTCGTTACAGAGCAGTGTCAGTGAACTTCAGTGAACTTCACAGAATTCTTTACTTTGACTCTACTTCGGATCTCCTTGCTCAACAACTTCCACCGGTGCCGGTTAGTGAAGTTAGCGCAAACATTTGTTGTTTCTCTCTTTTTTTTTTTTTAAACGAACATGATGTAAAATATTTTTTGCTCGTTACACATTCGCTTATTAGAGTTTTAATTACAGTCTTTGATTTGTTAAATTCTTTTAACTCGTTAAAAATTCGCGGGTGATTATTTTTTTACACGTAGAAAGTAATGAAGGCTTTCTTGAATTTACGTGGTAATTATGCAATAGATCTTCGCACATTACACGTTGTTTTATCGCTTTCCTTATTGATTAAAATAAGTTGTCTTTTTAGCTTTCTTTTTTATTTCTCTCTCTCTTTATTTTTTATATTTAGGAACAAAATTGTTTTCGTAATGACAGAAACACACATAGAAAAATTTATTCTTCCATAAAAGATCTTTTGTCTAAAAAATAAAAATTTACGAGAAAATCTATAATTTCGAGAAATTGAAGTTGAGAGAAAATAAAGAGAAGAGAGTAGAAATATGCGCTTTTTTCAATTTTGCTCACAAGAAAAAAAAAGATTTATCGAAGATAATAAAAATACTAATTTAACATATCGTAATTACTATAAGACGAAAATTTTGCATTACTTATTTCTTTAGTAAAACAAAATATAAAATTGCGAATATTAAGTATTCCCAATTATTGCCGTAAAATTATTGCTACGCTTTTAGTGTCGCCCGCCATTTTGATTTATCGTCTTTATCGTTAGTTGAAATGGCAAGATAATTTCCAAATGACACAAAGAGTGGACGAGATGAGAAACGAGCGCATAAATCATCGCGAAAAGTAGTAAGTAGTAGATGCTATTTTGCATCGAGGAGAAAGAGAGAAGCGTGTCACGCACGAACGTGTCTCGTACATATACGGAAGCTAATATAGAAGAGAGTCGTTATGTTCAAAGAACTTGCGGAGGTATTTGAAGTTTGAGGCAAATACACAAGAGTGATTATGCAAAAATATCGACGTTCCAATTATGTACAGTTTTTTTCTTCTCTTTTTCTCACGCGTAACAAGAGTAAGAAATTATTTATTCATTAAAACCGATTGCCACATACACGACTTCAGTACAGAAATAAAGCAAATATGCCCGGAACCGTTCGTCTTATCGATATACACAGACACGTGATTTCACAGTCGATCGATAAACTTCGAAAACGGAACCGGAAAGTTTCAGAACGGAAGTGGAAGATATTTAACGAACGTGCATTCTCTCGCGAGGGTGCAAAATTACGAGTGTCGGCGAGAAAGATCTAATATACATATGTGGAATTCGAGCTCGTTGATCGATGGATCTGCAGTGAGAGCTGCAGGTACGAAATAAAAACCCCGTCCCGATCGATCGGGAATCCCTCTGGTCATCACGCGACACGTGATCGACTGACCGGCATTTATATAGCGCGTTCTCGAAGTCGGCGATTTCGTGCCGTGTGTTTCGATGTAAGGAACCTTGAAATGTCAAAAAACATTGCACGCTCCACTCGCGCTGCAATCAGTCTAATTTCCCGGGCAATTTAAGTACGCGCGATGTACACATTTACATGTGCCGCGAGTACAACAACGGAAAAAAAGGAGGGAATGTGTTCTTTTCATTTTCATCATATAATTGGCGCCGTGTGTGTGCCGATACGAAATTCTCGGCCGTGCAAAATCAAGCAACGGAGATTACGGAGATATGATTTGCAAATTTTTTTAAGTATATATAATGTATTTTATTTATTTATTTTTATATTTATTGTATATTTATTATTTGTATATTTTACTCTCTTTTTTATTTAAAATTCAATTATTAATCCGCACGACTCTTTACGACATTACACCATCTTGTTTATACCGTTCCTCTTACCGCCCAGGAATTTCATAAATCTAAACACAAGCCACTAGAGGCTTGTGTCCACCGAGGTCTTCTCTACAATCACAAGAGCGCAGGACAAGTAAGTGGACAAGCGGAAGTGGCGGCGGCCTCCTCCCCTGCGGATGACCGAGACTGAAGATCAGTCGGCTTCGGGTGCCAACGGGCTGGGGCGGCAGAACGAGGAGGCGACAGTGACAGTTGGTGGTGACGGTAACGGGGGTGAGAATAAAACTAGTGGTACAGCCGCCGCGAGCACCGAGCCAACGTCGGAGAACGGAAGTGAGTCATCATTATCTCGAAATCGCGCATTAAACTTTTAAATTGCACTCTGACGCAGAAATAAATCCGTTGCTAAATTTCTAGTGAATGGTGTGTAAAGAGATGTCAATGCTTTTCTGACATTTATTTTAAAAAAGTGAGTTTGTAAAAGTAGAAATAGTCTAATAAATTCTGATAATTAGTTGTAAAGAAAAGTGAGTTTGAAAAAATAGAAAATTAATATATTTTTGTTACTTCTGACATATATTACATATTATCACACGATTATAAGCACGATATTTTGTTTTATTTAAAGATATTGAAGTTTTTATACATTTTTATATTTTATTTAACAAATTAATTAATTTCATAAAAATATTCATAAAAATTGATTTAAAATAAAAAGTTACGATTTTTTAAACTATCAAGTTACTTTAAATGCTGTGCATTTTGAAGTTCATGATTCTTTCTCTTTAGGTGCGATGAAAAAAGAAGAACAAGAAGCGCAGCGGGACTTGCCGAAGGGCGGCGCCGCGGGCGTCGCGACGCCCATGACGGCAATGCCGGTAGAGGACGACGACGAGGAAGAACAGGAGGACGAGGAGGAGGAGGACGGCGAGGTGGATGAGGACGAAGAAGAGGGGGATGACGAGGGTGGAATCGCGGTGGAGGGTGGAATGACGACACAAGACGAGGTCGGGGGTGTGTTGATCGGCGGCGAAGGTGGGGGTGGAGGCGGCATGGCCGGCTACTGGAGGCAGAGCAGACCCTCCAGTCCCCGCATGCCGCCTCCGGAGCAGTCGGAGCAGCCGAGCCGACCCAAGAGCCGGCACGAGCTACAAACCGCGAGATACAACAACCTCGGCTACTGGCGGGCGAGAAGAGTCACCTTTTATAAAAATGGCGATCCTTACTTCCCCGGCGTCGAGTTCAGGTGAGCACCACTTCTGCCGAGTCCAATTTGCACGAAATCAGCGTATACAGAGTCAGTAGAATTTAGAGACAGATTCTAATTTTTTTAACGCTGTGGCTTTGCATAAATTCGCGGTGTATGTTACTGAGTACTTTTTGTTTTTAAAGGATGTGATTAGGAGTTGCATGTAACTTTTCTAAATATAGTTGTGAAAATTCAGGGTCATTAAAGTTTAATTAGAGTGTAATATTATGGTCGCTGTATCTGCCACTTGGCGTTCTTTTAGAATTTTTGTTTATTGTTTTAGTAATTTTCTATTTACTAAACAGCAAACAATAGTTTTCATCAAGTAACACCTAATATTTCTTGAATAATCGCATTCGGATTAGCAAAAGAGTTGCAAAAGATATTCGGTGATTTTATGACACTGTACTTTGTTTTTTATAATCCACGAAATGTTTTAACTTCCTTAGGTTTAAACCTGGACGCGACATTGGTTCTTTGGAAGCTCTGTTGGATAGATTATCTCTCCGATTGGATCTACCAAGGGGTGCACGCCACATTTTTTCGATGGATGGTGACCGCAAACTTAGCCTTGACGAGCTCGAGGATGGCGCCTCCTACGTAGTGTCCAGCTACAAGACCTTCAAGGTAAGCGATCCTTGACACTGATAGGATCTCATTGCCTGTCTTTTTCTTTATTGTAAAATTATTACAGGAAAGAAAAACAAGTCTCAAAGAGAAATTGTTTTAGAAAGAAGATGCACGTGTTGCACATTTTAAAATATAAATCTAAACTAATTACCACAACAGTAAGATTATTTTGTTAAAACGTTTGACGCAGGTAAAATATAGTTATTTTCAAATAGGTATAACTGTGTGTAAGTAAAAAACAATTACATTATGTACAATTGTTTTTTCTTTTTGAGAGTCGATTCAAACTATTTTTTAATAAAAAAAAGTATCACACGCGAAAATTAGAACACGTTAATAGATAGTGAAAGTGTTAATCACGATTTCGATTAAAACGCAGGGTATAGCAGCATTCTCGATACTCGTGAACTTGACTGACGTTGTAAACACATCTTCTTCAGGGAGACGCGATCGACCCTATCGCGCAATATAAACGCAAACCTTTTTTGTGTTTTGCTTCTTTCTTTTCTTGATAAGAAACAATGTTTTTATGAAAAAATTAAAACTTCTCTGTATACACGTGTATATGCATAAACTTTTTAACAATCTTACTATTTTTTATCTTATCTCTATTATATTATTACAGTTTCAATTAAAAAAGATAATAACGTAATAAGATAAAGTTACATATTTATATACACATAACAAACGTATAAAAGAATATTAATAACATAAAATAATTACGACAACAAATATTACTAGACACAATATTTAATAATGTTAAATTATATAAATATGTAAGATATAGATATGTGTTTACACACTCTATCATGCCTATATTTATCTAACACTTTCTCATGAATGGAAACTTGCCCCTGGCTGGGGCTGCTTTTCTATTTTTCTTCCGTTCTTAAATATCGTTTCCTTTAGAGAAGGAAAAGGAGAAAATATCAGGCCTCTCTTCGTCCTTCGACGTGCTGCCCACGAATTGGCAACACGAATGACCGACCCGCCCGTTAATGCGACGTTAAACGAAACACTTTTGTCGCATGTAAAAGCTCACGTGCTTTTGCATGTTCGATCAAAATAACGATCAGCCAACGTAACAAAAGAGTAGCTATGTTATTGAATGTGTTCGAGTTAACTTCGTGTTTTGTGTGTTAAAAACTTTCTATTTTAACTTCCAGCAATCTCAGACACTGTTTTTTTTTTTATAATTAATTATTTCTTTCCACAGATAATTGATCGCTTCAATTTCACGCTTGTTGTATTCAATCGTTAGACGTGTCTCGGAACTGCTTCTTGTAGAAGACTAATTGCCTTCCTATGTAATTGCTACATAGTATGTATTATAATATCATAGTCGCGCGCTAATATAGTCGCGATGAAGTTTAGCTGCTGCTAAATTTTAAATGCGCCGGAATATAGATTTTTTTTTTCACGTGACCCTTAAAGGAGCGCGATATAATAGCGATTTATAAGAATGTTGCGTATAATGCCGCTACCGACGGCGACGATGTGTGTATCTGGCCCAGATCAGCTTCTTAAAGCAGGCCGCACGCAACACGGGATTGTGTTTGCTCGTCTGAGGGAAGGGGACGAACAATTTCAACCCTCCTTCGTCCCTCTATTAACGTGACGCTGATATTTATAAGTTTCATATTATTTTTAGCTAGTATTTTCAATTGAAAAAATTGAGACTTCGAAAAAGTTGCGCAATTTTTCGCATTTTCGTTCCTCGTTTGTTTCTCCTTCGATTTTCGCCGGAGTGGAGGGTTGTTTTGATTAAGGCGCGCGCGCTTATATCACATATTATACCCGTTATTGCTTGTTAGGTTTATTGGGGCAATGGATGATAAGTGATTTTATTCCGTCTTACGTCATTCAACGTTATCGCCCACACCCTTCCGCCTGTTCGTAGGTGCGACCAATTTAACTCGCCGTGTACCGCGTCATTACCGTGCGCCCTGATGCAGTTAGGATCCAGTTACTTCGATCGTCAGTTATATATGCGGGATCATTCTTTAATTCACCAAAGTGGCCGAAGCTCACACACACGTGACCCTGTTATTATTGCGCGCCTTTGCATGCCGATTGCGGTCCCGCGTGATTAGCCCTCCGCGAGATCAATATATATTCCATTATATTCCTAATCATATTACGATTTAATCAGACGAAGACAGAGAGAAAGGAAGAAAAAGAAAGTAACGAAAACTTTAATTACGCGATTGTTTTCTAATAAATGACATGGTTTTACGTAAAATATCGATTTTATCACTTGTTTACTCAATGTTTTTCTTCTCCGAACACACCCCCAAGACACTCAAAGTGTCTTATTCGAATTAAATGTGAGATCATCGCCGGAGGGGACTCAGTGAAATTATCTTTCTATTAGAGAGAACGTTTTCTGTACTGCGCAAAATGGCGCATGTCGGCCTGTTTTGCATTCCCATTATCATCATTTCTAATAACCTGACGTGTCGTACACGTCCTTACACTTACACCATCAAGTGCAACAAGGGATTCGTGCCATTAATTAGATTTTTATTATATGTTCGTTCACCTCTCTCCGTTCCCTTTTCCACTGCAAATTGCATGTTTGTACGTCGTGTTATTATAGTGACCTGATTTTGCCAACAAGAAGTTACACTATTGCGTCGCATAAGTCGTGTGCGTATATGTGTGTGTGTGCAGTGCGCGCAATTCTTGAAACATGAACTGCGAGCCTAATGTAAGTCCGTTTTGTAATAACGAACGGGGATACGTTGTAAATTTATATATTTTTCATACCCGCGCATTTGTCGCAAACTGTGTGTGAGTCAGTCTCTCGCGGTTTGGTCTTAACAAAATTTCATAACGAAAGTTTTGCTCCCGGTCCGAGCAACTGGAAACGCATGAATCACGGAGTAGTGAGTAGGAGGCGGAGAGCAAGGGGGAGGCAATTCCTACTTCCGCCAAGGAGGCCGTTGTAGAGGGTGGCAAGTGAGCGGGGGAGAGAGACCGTATCTCATTGACCGTTGGTCAACCAGCCTCTTGGGATCAATAAACACCAGGTTCTCTTCGCGCTTGGCCTACCTTCAGAACGGCTTCGCTCTTGAAGAGAGATTCGACGTAATCCCCGAACTGTCGGGAGGTCAGTTGTGTTTACAAGAGAACTTCCATTTTGTCAATCGATTTTAAAAAAAGCGACACTTCCGTCAACCGCTTCCTCACGTGCAATTTCCCCCCGGATGTTTTGCGAGCGAGTCGTCGCTCCTGATATTCGGGAGCGTGGAATTCTCCGACAAGCGTCGGCGTTGATATCTCCGCGATTGACTGCATATTAGCTCGTCTCACTGGAGGACAGCGCGCGACAGTTCGAGAGAACGGAACGTGTAACAACACGCACACACGCGTAATAAAACGCGTAAAACATCCCAACAAATTTAACAACATAATATTTTTATATAATATATTTTTGTCAATCGAGGCAAAGGTTTTTTTATTCTTCGCAATACAACCGCCTCCGTTGCGAGCGAACGCGCCTCCGTCATCAGGCGCGCGTTTTGCGCTAGTGACGATTATTTTGCCGTAATCGTCTTAGCGCGTTTTGAATCACGAGATTTTGCTGTCGTCACGCAACATATACGAGCTCGTTCTTCATTTTCATATCGCAAGGATACCTCCAGTTAGAGGCAGCGACGAACGAATGAAAAAAAAAAAAAAAAAGGGGTCGACATGCGTTATATATCCGTCTGGCGTATTTCGTAGGAAGTTGTCCGCCGAGGTTGACGTGGTTTTCGAGAAGAATTATGACTTATCGTATCAGACACGTAGACAGAGACGGAATATAATACATTGTATGTAAATATAAACATTTTGTTCTCTATATATCTTGTACTTAATTTTCTTTCCACGCGAGATCATCTCGCGCGCCGACGTATATATTTGAGATATCTTTCGTGTATCTCTTGCTTTTTATCAAATTTAGAGGTGTTTTTTTTTTAATAAACACGTAACAGAATTTTTCAGCCAAATCTGAGAGGAGAATCTAAAGAATTCTCGAGCATTCGACTTGTGGCATTGAGTTTTATCGAAGAGATTTATGCTCGCGGCTTATCAGCAGCAACGGCGACGACGGCGCGAGGCGCGCGCGCGCGCGCCATTTTTTCGGAATTATAATTAATCCAAACGCGGGCGCGCGGGCGACATTGCACGCGATTCTCGTAATTATATCGTGCATTTTGCACGGAGCGCGCGTGTATATGATGGAAATATTTTCGTCACGACGAAATTAACGCGCGGCGCAACGTGCGATATATCTTATCTCGGAAAGGAATAACGAGAGAGAGAAAGAGTAAGATGGCAATCTAATTTAATTCATAATATAATATCTAAGATCTTAATCTCGTCGTAATACAATACACACTACCGAACCGAACCAAAGAACTGTCGAATATGATTATGCATGCGCGAGATTGAAATCTTCAAACGGGCGGATTGCGCCTGACAGCCGGTCACGCACGAGTAGCAATGAACGTAATGTAAAAACATTTATTACATTAGTAAGAACAATGTGCTTTGCCAAAAATACAAGTTCGCGCGTTAAATAAATTTTCAACGGAAATATAATACGCGATTGTATCAAATTGCGATTTTTTTACATTAAATAATGGAATTTGAATGCGTTTATTGGGTGTGCGAAGAAAAAATAGCGGATCGATTTATATAAATCGATATCATAAAAGTTAACTCATCTTGCAAAAATTTCACATTACATTATTACGTGTGTGCATGTGCTGTAATAGTTTTGTGTTGTATTGCGCGATATGCGCTTGAAAGGGAATCTAATGAGCGGGAACGAAATACTAACGACCTAAGCGAGGGGTTATAGTATTACATCGACATAGAATGGTATGTCGGAAGGGTTGGTCTGCGAGAAAGAGAATGAAGTGGTGAGCTGACCTTCACTCCACGTGAATCCGTTCCAGCCACTATTATCGTATACCCGCAATCTTATATAGAATCTCTTCGAACCAGGCAACCAACTAACACGGTAATCTTTTTTTTTTTTTGTTTTTACAATAACTGTGTAATAAATTTGCGATAATTTCTGAGATCGATGCCGAAGATCCTGTGATTTACAACAATTTTTTTCGAGGAGGTTTCTTTTCTTTTGCCGCCAAACATTAATTAATTACTGACAGAAATTCGAATCTACCATTTTATTTTTGTTGTGTAAAAAATGTGTTGAAAAAAAGTGCGCTGACGTGTTTTGTGACTCGAGAAAAGACCTTTATGCGGTCGCTCGTTATACAGGATATGTGTCATGTAATAAATGGCTAATTCTCCTCGTTAGCGAAGCGATATGCGTGTTTCATAATCATAACTCAATTTATTGGTCTATTAGACCCGTTAATCTTTTCTCTTTTCGACGTTCACTTTGAATATTGGCCCTGGTTAGTCAATCAAGTTAAGTGCTTCGACGTGATCGAAGTTTTTCCAGAGGAGAGATCAGGTTTTCTTTTCGGAAATCTCATCGGAGATTTATCAGAGAGAGGCGTGATTCCCTTAATTTCCGTGGATACTTCTAACGTTTTCATCGAGCCGCTGTAAGAAGAAAAATAATGTAGACGATTTGGTAGAAGAAGGAAGAAAAAAGTTTGTCGGAAATTGATAAAGTTTCTCAGCGGGAAATTTTGTCGTAGATATGTATATAGGCGGCAATAAAAAATTTGACGCATGTTTTATATTTTTGCCGCATTGGTCTCTGTAGCTAAAAACACTTAAAACAAGCAGAAAAATTATAATAATTGTCTTATTACTTAGTCTATTAATAATATGTAGTTTAATAAAATTAATAAAATCAATTAATAATTATATATAATTATATAATCAAAAATTATATCAAATAATAATTATAATAAATAAAAAGTGCACGTGAACGTCTACTAAGAATTTCGATTTTGAATTGGGTTCAAACAAGCACTTCTCTCGAAGCACTTTGTCGCGGACGGGGGTTGTGCACAATATCGTCCAATTGACGTATGCAACAACCGCGATATAATCCTCAATGTGTTCATTAAGAATCATTACCAGACGACGAAAAGGGAATGGTCGTGATTGTCTTGATGCCAGGGAATTAGCATTCTGAATTAGTATTGCCGACCGAAGACGCAAAAACGGGGGCTGAAGGGGAGCGCGTACGGGGGGTGGAAGAGGCGGCGAAGAGTCGAGGGGGATAGTTGTCCTTGAGCTCCGGTAGCCCTTCATAAGGTGGAGGGGTGTGGTAGGGGATGTTGCAGCACCCTGGTTCTTCAATACCAACTATAACACCTTTCTGCCTGCCCCAGTAGTCGCCCATTGAACACAGTCGCGGTTGCATCAGCGCCGAGAGTGACCCGCTCCCCCGTTCGACATCATCTTTAAGAGAGATGTTGTAATTTTGTGTCACGCAATTCAATCGATTAATGAGAAGTCAATTGCGAAACTTTTGTGCGAGATTTTCAATGTGAAAAAAAAACAAAACAAAACAAAACAAAACTGACACGAACAGTTTTTCTCGTTAGATTTTTTTTGTGAAAAACTCGTGAAGTGAATGTTTCATCTGTTGTCTTCACAATAATTTTTTATCGGAGCGATCCCCTACCCCCGTTATTTGTTTTCTTCTTCGCACACTTTTACAAGTAGATCACTGAAAGAGATTTCGGCCGCGATTTCCCTGAAGTCTTACAAGATAAAATCACAGTGAAAGACGTTTTTTTGGACCATGTGAGTTTGTGCGTATGCATGCGCATTTTTCGATAGTGGGGAAAGCGGCAAGTGAATCTTCAGGGGTGACAAGGGGAGGTCAATCGGAATTCACAATTGAGTCGGCAAGTTCGTCGTTGTCGTCCCAGTCGGACGAAACGAAGCGGGATTTTGGCGCCAGGCGCGAAAAAGTGGACTCCTGCAGCGATTCGGACGACGAATTTCGCGATCAGGATTTGAACAACTGGACAGATAGTTTCGTCGTGTTAATGAGCGATTCCTTCGAAGTGATATCGCTACCGGCCGACATGATGCAGGTTTTATAAGTATTTATTTAAACTACCTGGGAGAAAATTTTATATTTTTGAAATTTGTTACATAATTTTTTATACATTTTCTGTGTTTTACCTTACCTAGTTTTTTTACGGTTATCTACCGCTATATAAGCAAAAACTCGCGCGCGAAAGCAATATAGACTACATGAATAAATTGACGGCATGTTAATTGTGACGGTCGTAATTTTTCATAATAGCCGGCCAGTTACGGAAAGAAGAACAACACTTGGTACACAAGCCCGGCGGGCGGCGGAGGCAGCAGAAGCGGCGCCACCGGGGCCGGAAGTGGGATCGGGGGGTGGCAAAATAGACCGTCAGCAGTGCCGAGTCTCAGCCGGAAGGCCTCCATCACCGAAGAAGCGCCGCCACCCGGGGGTGGAAAGCCCTCCTCGGGTCGTGTAATTCGTATTGTCAACAATCATGACCACACCGTTCAGGTATGCGGACACATGCCGAATTACTTTGATCTCCGAACGCAACTTCAAATTGTGTTTACGCATTAATTTTTCTGCAGTTCGAAGAGTTCCTGATTTTTAAATAGTTGCTTTTGTGCATTTTATTTAATATTTAAATAAATTCATATTTAATCAAATGTAGTTTTTAGCTAAAATTTGTTTTTCTAATTTGACCTAATTTAACACTGATTACTTGTCAGTGCCGAGTCTTGTTAAACCTTCGTACGTCGCAACCCTTCGAGGAGGTCTTGGAAGATCTTGGACAAGTGTTGAAGATGAATGGAGCCAAGAGGATGTTCACAGTCTCGGGGCAGGAGGTCAGTTATATTTTTTCTTAAACTTCAACAAAGTAATTTTTAAAAAAATTCACAGAGTGTTGACAACTCTGTGTGTGCGTGTGTGTGTGTGTGTGTGTATGGAAGAAAAAAGTGCGTGATTTGATACTGTAAAAAAAAGGACGTATGTAAATACGAGGTATCGTCGTCATACTTGTAAAATCGACTCGAGAACAACGTTGGCCCATAAATATGTATAGCGTGCGACGGGGGGGAGGTAAGACGGGGGAACGAAACTCGAAGCGTGACGATAACGGGGTCGACCCGTCGTTCGAGATTCTACTGGAATAAGGTTATTGCTTGTAGGTCCCATAAGTCGCCGTTTGCGAGAGATGTTTGTTACATTTTATATACCTATACCTAGTAACTCTATCTCGTGCGCCTTGTATTTGTAATTCCAAATTACAAATGCGCTACTTACGCTCGGTTAATACCAAACTACACTCCTTCGTCGCAAAACGACGCGGCGAGCGCGATCGAAGGGGGTAAAAGGTTTCACGACGACGCCATCAGGTTTACAAGAATTTTTGACATTGTAATAAATTACACGATTATACGTATCTCGCGGGAGGTGGTTGTGATGATGCAAGTTGGATGGACACCCACGGGTGTGTAAAAAGGTCAGAGATCCATCTTTTCAGGTCACGTTATATGAATTTCAAATAGAGACCAATTTTCTTCGGCGAGTGGCATATCATCGACCTCTCTCTCTCTCTCTCTCTCTCTCTCTCTCTCTTTCTTTTTTTTCTCTCTTTCTTACTTTCTCAATGTTACATCATGCGTCTGTGATTTCTCTGACATTCTGTAACTAATTTCCTATGCGGATCAAAATGACGTGAATGAAGAATTTTTTTATTCACAAAAAGGGCAGATTTAAATACGCCTCAATTCGAAAAAAAAATTTCGCTTACGCGACCTTTGCGAATAAAATTTAATCTTAGAATTTTAATGAACAAAGTTTTTTTTCGATGCTACCATAAGGCATTTCAATTCTTATAAAATTGAAACTTTTACTGTAATATTGAGCGATTCGGTAAATCGCAGGAAGTTTCAAGTTTTGCAAATTATTTTTTGTTATCGCAATATTTTACCGTGTTAAAAAAAAAAAAAAGAAGTTTCACGCGATTTATCGTCAGGTGAGGAGTTTCTCGCAACTGAGGAACGAGTTTGCGGATGTGGATACGTTTTACCTGGGCACCGGATCGGCTCTCGCCGTGGCCGGCGGCATCACGTCCCCTGTACGAAGATCGAGATCCCGCGGTCCACCGGCCGTTGTGGAGGATGTTAGCCGGCAGCGGAGGGCTCGAAGCAAAAGCAGACCTCGTGCCCTGTACGCGGCTGACTCCGAGATCGTTCGGGTGAACGGTAAATGATCGCTCGGTCTTTGTTAATTTTTTTTCTCCGTCATCGAGATCTCAACTCACGTTGTTGCGACATATCGTTGATAGATTACAGTGTCGTGGAGGTGTTGCGCGACGAACCGGCGAGGGTGACGATCAGGGGACTCAGACGGTCGTTTTATCCGCCCTCCCACCTACCACCGGTCGACAATCTGCCGCCGGAAAAGAAGCTGCAGCTCGAGTGGGTCTACGGCTATCGGGGAACCGATACTCGCAGAAACCTTTGGGTCTTACCCAGCGGCGAATTGTTGTATTACGTCGCGGCCGTGGCCATTCTTTTCGATCGAGAGGAGAACACG
>QVNV01010084.1:0-21557 GCA_014825455.1 Pseudomyrmex pallidus | reverse complement strand
AGAGAGAGAGAGAGAGAGAGAGAGAGAGAGAGAGAGAGAGAGAGAGAGAGAGAGAAAGAGAGAGAGAGAGGAAGAGGTAAATTCACGTGCTTTTATTATAATTGTAACGCCACAGAATTGCAAAATCGAAACCTACATTTTCAACCGTGTATAAAATTTACAAATTGGCAGATTTCCAGCAACAAAATTTCCTTTTTGTCTCTCCTTCTCTCTCTCTTCCTATATTGGTAGAAATATTAACAGGTTTGTGCGATGTACATATAAATCATCGGAATGAACGTCAGTCGGACATCCTCTTGGAGTAATTCGACCTCGCATATCGTAAGAATTTTTCTTTTTTCATCGGAATTTCACTGAGCCGCGACAATTTCCGCTTTTATTTTTGCGAATCTCGGGGGCGCGTGATTCATTCCTTTGGCCAAAAGCTTCGCTTTTTTTCGTCGCTTGCCAAACGAATCTCGTGAAACCGCGTTTATTTCCGCTCCCATCTCCCCCTCGTCCGTTCACAACGCCCGAGTTGGATTGCTTCGTGCAACTATGATGCGGTGGACATACGTGTGTGCACGATTCAGTCCCCGACGTCGTCGCTAAGCGCGTCGGCAGCTATTCCGACAACTATGACAGAGACATTATTCCGTCCGGTGATGCTGTGTACGTGTGACGGAGAACTCGATGCACACACAAATGGAAACGGACGCGACATATTTCCAATTTCATTGTTTATTTCCGCGACTTTTGTATTATATTTTTAAGCACATTACAATAAGTGCTTGTAAAATTGTGTTTAGTAAAACAATCCGTGGTAAAAAATCATATCAAATATGATGCTGCAGATATAAATAGACACATCGTAATAAATACTGCAAATTGTGTAATAACGCGGTAGTAAAACAAAACAAAACAAAAAAAAAATACTAAGCGATATGTGCGCAATTAATCCCGTTATAAACTCTGACGGAAATAATAGATGCTTTCTCCACATTTTTCGAACGCGGAGAGCTTTAAAATAGGCTTCATCGCGCTATCCACGTTTTCCAAGCTACTTCAGTCAGAACAGATTTTTCCGAAATTTTTTTCCCGTAAAAGCGAGAGAGAGAAAGAGAGATAGAGCGCACAGGCTGTATCTAATAAAATCTGTTGATTGAATTCTACGATGGCCAGGTTTACACAGGTAACAAGAGAGGTTTGAAATAAAATGCGCAAAAAATAGTCTCACACGCACGTATGTATGTATGTATGTATGTATACGCGTGCAAACAGTTGTAAAAAAAAAAAAAAACTACATGCGTAAAAGCCAGATTGCACAATAAACTTAATGTTATTTTTATGGTAAATATTGTTTCTGATAAAACTTTTCGAATATTCTCGCGATTGTGGAATATATTTCACGCGCGTTTCTCTCGTCGTCGCTTCACTTTCGACGCAGCGCTTGATCCCTTTTCACGCGCGCGCGAAAGCTGGCCGCGCTAGCTCCGCAATTTTGCGGTGACGGGCGTATAAGAGCACCCGTGATGGCAAGCGGTTTCCCCGAGCGCGCGTGATTCTCTTCGTTTAAGAGGGGGGTAAGTGCGAGTAACTGCCGGGATTTTGCCGGTAAAATCGTATCGCGCGCGATCCATTTTGCGCCCGCTTCGTCCGCCAATTTCCGGAGGGATGCGCGACATCAGATACGCGACACCCACATACACGTGTGGACGGATTTTATTCTCATCGCGGATAGAAGATAGATGATGCGCGTAACGTAGTCCACTTGTTCATGCTTAGAATGTGCATCGTGTGTAGGCGGGGATCCGCGTTGGGATCGGAAACTGAACGAAGCGCCCGCCAAAAATGCGGAGCGAAATTCCGCGTCTCGATTAAAGGGGAGCTCTCTCGCGAGCACGTGGAATACCGAGATACCGGGATAAAGTGGCGTTACGGAAATCCGCCCACTTAATGCCCGATATATCTCGCTTAATACCTCGAACTCGGAGAGAAAAAGAGAGAGAGAGAGAGAGAGAGAGAGAGAGGAAGAGGAATAAAACGGAAGCCTTGACGACTTTGAAGTCAATTTCCGATAATTACGAGAGGGGGTCACTGGAACATTTTCCAACGCGCGCGCGAAGAAAGTACCGGGAAGAAAAAGGGGGAAGACAGGCGAACAAACCATCTTACATCCCGAAGGAAAAGTAATCACATTGCGCGCCAAAAGTGTCGGGCGAGAGCGAAGAGACGGCTTTCGCTGTCTCGAATGGTAACGCGTTCAAATTAACATTCTCCGGCTGTCACGCCGTTAATTGCAAAAGTTCCCTCGGGGAGAGATGAAGGTGATAAAGTACCGAGAGGAAAGCTACGGTTGCGTAGAGAAGGTCGACGGAACAGATCGCGGAGCAGCAGACGGAACTTGTCGTCGTGCATATCGCGGAAATATTCCCGCTGCAATAAAATGAAACGCGGCCCCGACGAGTTCCGCGCGGTTTTACGAACGTCATTCCCATTGAAAGGCGATAAAAAGATGCGCGGTTCTAAAAGACGCGAGCTTTCGTTAAACTACTTCTTTAACGTGTCAAATACCGTCGTTAACAAACTTGTAGAATAAGTATTTAAAAACAAAAAGACTTTTGATTTAGATCTTGAATTTAACTCGAATTACGTATATTGCAGTTGCAATTACGCGTTAAAAAAAAATCTTTCGCACGCACATCCAACGTTTTTACTGGCTTTATTTTATTTTTCTTTTACATAAAAAAAAAGATTGATATACCAGACACACAGTAGTTGTATGCGATTATATTGCGAGATTTTGTAAATCGCGGCTGACAAGCGCGGCTGCTTGTACATCGCGAAACGTAGCAAATGGCAAACGTTAAAGCGATGTTTTAGAGGTCGATGCTCTAGGGTCTGAGCCTTCAGGGTCAGTTTTAATCTTCCTCCCGAACTGTATATCGCCGCTTCCATACCAGAAGTTCCCAAGTGGCAAAATCCGTGACCGCCGCACACGCTCCTTCCCCAAGTCCTGCCCCAATTTACGATAACCGCAGTGGCTTTAATGCTGTTGGGTTATATCGGTGAAAATTTGGATTGTGGCAATGACAGGGCAATTACGGGACCGATTTAGACCGCGGCATATATCAAAATTGAACGCCTCTCCCTTTGATCTAGAATTCTAGGTCGGTCATAGTTGTCGGCCGAGAGCATCCTTGTACGCGCTGAGAATCTCACTCATATTTCAATATGCTTAATTAATAAGTAATTAATCAATAAATCTTCCATAATCGTTTTCTTGTCGCAATTTACGAGCAAAAATAATGATCGCGAATTTAATAAAACACAATCGCGAGGAAAAAGAGATCCTTCTTAGATCTCGCGCAAAGTTCATTCTCTTCGATAAATAAATCTCTTAAGAGGAATTGAAACGAACTTCCGATGTATATAATAGATTTTCACACGCTTATACTCTTTAAGCTTTGAGAAAAGCGGATAAATAGCTTATCTCCCTTCGCACACCCCGTTTCTATTTGGCTTCTTGTCAACCGTGGCGCGCGCTCCGTCAGAATCATTGACGCCGCAACACGAAAGCGGGGGAATTGAAATCGATGAAACGTGAAAGAAGGGGCTTTGCAACGCGCGGACTTTGCTTACATCGGAGTATCGAAACTTGGAGTGAAAATGTGTGATTACGGATTAGAGAAAGCTGAGAAGTTACATCCTGTTTTTCGCGTTGAAACAAGTTCGGTGACTATAAAGTTCGTTGCGATCGAGTCGTTTCTGTTGTCTCGTTATTATTACAGCAGACAGTTGGTCGTCGTCTCGCAAAAAACAGCTTTTAACAGTTTGAGAATCCAATTTACGCAAAACGACGATTTTGTCACTTTGCGCTCTTTTCGCGACACTTCGCGTCGTTTTGCGCAAAGTCTGAAACACACTCTCCATTTTCGCTGCCTGCGCGTTTCAGGTTGAATACTAATAAGCGTATGACGAGAATGCTCTTTTACTCAAGTGCACGTGAGGTTGTGCTTCAGCTCTCGACGAGAAACTCTTTCAACGTCGGTCGCTTCCCGTAATTTAACGTGAAGATTCACGTGACTGGCAACGCGAGAAGCCAGGGTGTTCCAGTCAACAATCGTCGCGGCTGTAAAAGCATCTTCGGGCGAGGTAATCTACTCCGAGCGATGTACCGCCGCGCGATTGTTGTTGCTTGTTTAAAATCAACTCCGCGAAAGAGAGGCGGAAGCGGCGACATACAGAGCGAGATACTAGAGAATATCACCGGGCGTGAAAAATGTTGAAAATTGTTTCGCTCTCGCTGCATTTTCTGAATAAATTAAATCGAGCAGTGGTCAAAGCGGCGCGCGCCGCTTGAGCTTGCTTTTCACGCTTGACATTAGTAAGATTAAATGAATTTCGAGTTTTTTGACAACGTTATTTTAGAGTTCTTTAATTGGTACTCTAAAGAAAAAAATTGACCGGTCTTTCAAAAGTACCAATCGTTAGATGTTTTACTCTATCGTATACGTGAAACGATCTCCCATACGATTGATGCAATCATACGTAACCGGATACAGAATTTATCCGCAAGCGAAGATCTCTTTTTCCGTGTAATTGCATTTTTGAAAAGTTTGCAAAAAAGATGAAAGCGAACACACAGGGAATAATAATGTAAAAGCGAGTTGACGCTTTAAATTAAAACAGATAAAACATAACGTTGATATAAAATATGACGGTTATTAAGAGAATATCAACAAAATAAAATAATGCAAATTATATGCGACGCAGCTTTGTTACGTACATTTAAATGTATTCAATTACGACGTAAAATTGTAGAGACCGAGAGAGGTTGTGCGAGAGGAGTTTTCAGCGGCGCAATTTCTCCGGAGAGATAGCGTTTTCCATTATTTATGGTTATCCAGCAGCTGAGATGATAAGAAACCGACGATGGAAGACACCGCTGCGGACGGTTCTTAAGAATCAGTATGATTTTTTCATTTTCGCACCGAAGGCGAAGTTAATTGTGACTCCCGGTCGGGATTAATGGCGAAACGTGAAAGTCGTTTCTGTTAGATAAGGAGACCGCCAGGATGGAGATAAATAGTATCGCGGCAACGCTCGGTAGAGAGACATCTCGAGACAAAGTAAAAATATCAGAAAGGGGGTTAAAAACGAGCTAAAAAGAGATCCTCGTGAAACGCGCGAAGTTGGCTTATCACGACTTTTACGTCCCTCGTTCGAGAAATAAGAAAGAGCGAATTTAATCAAACAAAATTACGAATTCCAGTCAAAAGATTGAAATATCAGTGTTCGACCGTAATATAGTACTTATATATATTAAAAAAAAAAAAAAATAAATTTCAATAAATAAGCTCGTAGAAAATTTCACTAACGAATGCGATGCAATCATTTAATATGATTTCCATTCAATTCATTGATTAAATGATTATTGTGTTTTTTTGCCTTTGAGTATTTATTTATTATATGCGTCGCTAAATCACTGTGATATTTCTGGTATCGTAATTAATGCTAATTGCACAAGACTTGAAGTTGTGCACAAGAGGCAATATAAAGACGTATGTACGAGAGACAAGAATTGTAAGACGGATAAGCGAAATATCGTCCAACAAACGGGACAATTCGCAGGCAAGGGCCGCGATACAACAAGTTCGGGCGCTATCTGATGCGAGTTTTGCACGCGAGTCGGCGGACAGTTTCACCTTGCACGAGTTCTATCTGCCTGTTGTAAAGTCACTCGTAGATCTTTGCGAGTTGTCATAAATTTCCAAGGTGGCACATAGTTCGTTTGATAAGATAAATGATCCACTGTAAACACACAGTAAAAACTTAATGTGTGTTCGCGAGAAGAAGGTATAAAAATTGTTCAAAAAGGTCATAGCGCTTTCTTAAAAAAAAAAAAAAAATAATGATGAACACGAAAATAATGAAGCAAATGTAACGGTCGTTACTTTTCGAGGACCATTTGTCTTTCCGTGAAGCTCATTCTTATGTAAATGTATATTTACGTCGACTGTTATATTATACACAATGCGCGAGATATACTACCTCACTTTTTTCTGTCTCTTTGCAGATTTAATATCGCGATACAAATATCTGCAAAAATTTACACAGCTGTCATGTTGTACGACAGATATTTATATAGATTATAGACGACCTCGTTTTATTATTATCTATTGCGAGACATCGCAGTTTTTATACTGTATATAAAAATTTTTCACATTTATATACGTGTCAAGTTTTACGTAAGGATTGCTACGCTTCTGTTTAATTGAAATACACAGTATATATTAATATAGTGTTTATATTATGGTAAGACATCATATTATATTATGGTAAGACATCATGTATAACCATGTAATTGTCTATGCATCTATTTGCATTGGATTTTCTTAAGCAAATTTAACAGTTTGCTCTAAGTTACGAACTTCAACCGCAAACTCATCGCGATATACTACAGTGCCAAACTTGGAGAACATATCTGAATATTTCATGCATAATTCTGCCGAAGTGATAAATTGGTACATTAAAAAGTTTTTTTACACACACAAGTTCAACCATTAGCAATATAGTAGCATCAGAATCGCACTAACATTTTTATTTGTTTTTTCCAATACCTCTTTCTTTATTACTTTCGATTGTTTTAATTGTGATCTGTTCATATTACGCGTATGTTGATATTACATATATATGTTTGCGATATTGCAAATAAATTAAAAATAAAATTCACTTATCGTTCGCTGATGGAAGTTGTGCTCCGCAAGAATTTGATTGGTAGCGACATCTTGTGTGTGACATTATTGATAAAATATATATATATTTAATAATAAAAAGAGAATTCTCTCTATTCGGTGAGGTTTACCATATATTTCCTTGTGCACCACATTATATAGTAACTTTGTCAATAAATTATTTTCACAAAAAATTGAGATCATAAAGTTACACGATCTACATATTACAAATGTTACAAGAGTTATCAACTGATGATAAGTCACAGCGTTTATTCTTTAAACATTATCGTAGGTAGATTATGTTAGCTTTTTATATTAGTACACGATAAAGAGAGAAGCTGTTTAAAATATTTAGTAAAAAGAAAAATATATATTAAAAAAAACTATTGAATACTCACAATACAGGTCATCGTCATCTGACTCTCTTTGATTGCCTCCATCAGTCGCTTTTTTCATTCTACGCCAAACTACAAAATGACAAAAGAGAAGAGAGCGGTGTTAAACGTACTTTAAAATAAGTTTTTACGGTGTTCTTGTGTTATACGCGTTCTTTACCGTTTCTTAAAAGTTTTCTTATGCTAGGTTTTTCTTTTTTTCTATTTTGAACGTCATCGTTTTGCGCAGAGTTATGTACATCCTCTTCCATGGAACCTAAGAGAAAACAACAAACAAAAAAAAAACCAAATATATTTTATGTCGACATGAATGATTAGTAAAAATCTTTTTTCAATCATCAAAAAAGAAGAGCAAAAGAAATTTCTATACTCGTTCTGCTACACTTTATCTCTTTCTGTACGTATGCACTTGCCGTGCATATATCCGGAGGATATTTTTAGCGTAAGGCTTATACACATTGAATTAGCATCATGGACGCCGCAATTTCAAACGCTCGTTTTATCGTCGATGCACTAAGCATCGCGTGTGTGCACAGTTTCAAACTGTTATATCGAAAGTTCACGACAGAAAGAGAGAGGAAAGCTCTCGACGCAAGGGTTTTGTGCGATGTTCATAAATAAAATTAATAACTGCAAGTAAGTTTTTATATTAAAAGCGCGACGCGAAATTCGGCAAATAATTTTGAACATTTTTCAAATATGTGTATTTTACTCTGTCGTTGAATTAACATGTCGCGTATAAAAAAAAAAAAAAAACAAGGAAATGTTTTACACTTTTTACAAACAATTGTTGAATTTGAAGCATTTTGTTTTACTTTCTTTTTCTTCTGGGTTTTAAAAAACTTCACGAAAAACGCTTTCCCCTTCGAGATCGAAAAATTCTGACAATTTTATTCGTACGCACACGTCATTTTTATTCGCGGTGCGCCAGAAAAAAATCAACCACCATGTGACTGCAATAAACAGTAACGTTCTCGAAACTGACATAAGTTTCACACTCATTCGCGGTCAGAGATCGTTATATATATTTTTGACAGAGACATACCGAAAGTCACGCAATCGCGAGAATCACTAGTATCGAACAGCAGCAGCAGCTTGTTAGTCGTCGCCTCTCGCGAAACACGCGCAACAGACTCCCATCGCATCAGTCAAACTACAATAATCTCGCGTGTCGTAGGCGGTTGGTAAGATAACCGAAGGCTATTCGCGAGTCACTTCGAAACGGGTGGCCAAGTGGCCGGCAGATCGTTGGCTGGCCAGGAGCCAGATCGTCCTACGCGATTCCGCATTTTTTCTCGCTAGATGAGAGGTCAGAGCACCCAGAGGTCTCTACCCCCCACGTATATTTCCTCATCGATTCGAATTGTCGAGTGATATTATCGCACGCAATTTCCTCACAAAAAGAAACGAGACTTCGACCGCGAATGTAACGTTCGCTAGAAAAGATACCTACACGAAAAGCAAGCTGCAAGGTTATCTTCCACATAGATAATCGCATTGTTGCGTTGTTTGCCAAGCGAAGTTTCACCTCGGCAATTCTGTTTTGCATTATTTCGAAATGAACATTAAACGACGCGGCTATAAACTATTCGGTGACGCTAGAGATTGCGGCGCTAGTACGTGTGCGCGAGTGTGCGCGCTCGCCCGTAAATTAACCTTCTGATTTTAATAGATACAGAGCGCACACAAGTAATTTCACGTGCGAATAAATCACGCGCGCGATACCAGTGAAATAACTTCGTTGAAAAAACTCATTAATCACGTCAAAACTTGCTGAAAGAATCAATTTGAAAAATCTGCAGCAATAAATAAATTCCTTCAGCACAGATATATTTTCCGCTCGCGAGAGTATATACTCTATATTAGACTGCCGTTATATTTCCAAGCGCCAGTAGGGGACGGGATGACAGGCGGCAAGCGATAGAAAATGTCTTTTGTAACGCATTATTTTTAGTATTTGTATTATGTTACTTTTTTAAACACGTATATTTAATTATTTTTAGTATATTATATATTTTCCATTATACGTAAGTATTGGAAACATCTTCCGTTCGCTTTTCTTGCCCCCATGGGAATACGGGGTGTGTATCGCGGACATTCGGCGGCAAAAACAATCTTGTTGCTAAGCAACACTTAACTGTACAGCCGCTTTGAGCCCTCGTCGCTTTACGCGAGGCGGCAGTTTCCAGATAGTAACTGTCGCCGGAGCGCAATCATCGGTCGGCCTACAAGGAAGGCGTTTAATACCCTTTAGCGACCGGCGGCGGCGGCGGTGAGCACCACGCAAGAAAGTCTGCGCTGTATGTGCACAGTTAGACCTACCGGTGGTCTTCTCGTGCTGAGAAATTTATATGGCGGCCGCGAGCCGCGACAATCGCTCTCAACCACCCCGCGCACATGTTCGCTCGTCATCGGATGCTGCGCTAATTGGACCACCGGCTAGTGCCAACAAACTTTGTTGTTGACACTCATCTTTAAACGCGTATAGTGTCGATTGCCCGTGTTTTGTTTTTATTATTTGCACTAGCGTGTCATATGCAATTAATTCCCAGCTCCCAGGTTTGTTTTATCTCTTCTAATCAAGATGATTCGTGTGATATTACGAAGTTATATTCTTCTCGAGATCTCTCGCTCCAAATATCTCTCCGAACATCTAAAAAATGTTAACAGTAGCTTGTTAAAAGAAAAGAGACGCAGAAGATGGGCTTTTTTTTATCCGTGTTATTCTCGAAACGAATATCCCATTGAGACCACGCATTTCATGGTCCGCGTGTTCGGCTCGCAATTTCGCGCCATTCAGGTGTGTTTGCTTTTCTGTCTGAGGTATCGCGTGCATCTTCGCCCCGAGAAAATTGTCTCGGTTTTTGTCAGCGCGCGTATAAAGTGCATACGCTCATTTAATAATAAAGGCAGACCAATTGACCTCGAACCAAGTGTCAAAATCGGATAGCAATGAAAAATCGTCAGACAATAATGATGTGGAACTATATTCACCGCGGTATTTTATTTCACGCAATTACTTGTGTCCTTCTCATACATGTATCTGGAATACGATTTATCTGTACTTGTCGTTTTCTCTTGTCAGTTTTTCTTCTTCTGACGCTTTGATTCAAAACGCAAAGACATTCATTTAACAGAACGTTGGATGAGTGACAGTCGAACCGAAATCTCGCTCTCTTTGAGAAGAAAATAAAAAAAAGTAGCGATTATATATTATTTTATCGACATTAAGTTTCGCTATAGACAGGTTTCGTTTATGCGCGCGATAATCAGGAACCCACAAAACGTTGTTTTCGCTTCTCATATTTTACTGACCAGTGAAATTCTTTGGCATATTCTCTTTTATTCCGTAAGAGCAGTAAATTAATGCTCTTTAACTGAATTAATTACGCCAATGGTAATTACACTTGAAGCGCGCCAGTACATCTCGCACTAAACGGTGCCATCGCTTCTTGCGCACGAATCTCCTCCTTCACATCTCTCTCTATTAATCGTCGTCTTCTTCTTTCTCTCGACGTATCTCATTCTTACGCGATGCTGTTTGACGATAATCGCAGCCTCCATTGACTATCCGTAAGAGCGTGAAAAACACGTGTTCGCACACAAACAAATATAATTAGGCGCGCATTTTTGCAGACGTAAAAGCGACACGCATACCACGGCCGTATTTGTCGTTCGAACTATCGCGGTAAAGATTCTATCGAATGTCTACCGCCATTTGTACAATTTGATTTTTTTTTTGTAAAGGAACGCACGCAATCTAACTGTTCCTTTCTCTATTTTTTGTGTTAAATTTATAATATAATTATTTGATAACATTATGATGTGAAAAAATATTGTATATAAATTCTCGAGCTGAGAACTGCTCTATTAATCTGGTAATAAAATACCACAAACATGGTCTTCTTCTTTTCTGAGTCACATACGAATAATTACAAGCGGTTTAAAGCGATTTTGTACGAAAGAGTTATGTCGATCCATGTTCATTCAATGTTCCTTCCGATGATGGAGAAATCCAAGCACGGAGTCGATTTCTCAAGACTCTGAGGTATCAGAAAGAGAGAGAAAGAGCGAGAGAGAGAAGAAAGATACATCCCCTCCTCCCCCGCGCGATAAGAGCCGAGGAGAGAAACGAGAAGGAAAACGCTCGACGATGCGCGGAGCAACCTGACGGGAGGGCCAGGCAAAGGGGGGCCGTTTGTCGGGCATACCTCGGGGCCACCCTGGCGTCTAATTGCGTGTAATGCACTCCCGGCTTGGCAGGCCTCGAGTTACCGCCAGAGGAGATCCGAACGAAAAACTCGGGTCGCGTTGCAGCAAAACCCCCGGACAAACGCGGGGACGCGGTGCTATGTCCGGAACGCTCGGACCCACACGACGACGACGCGGAGAACCGTCCTCCAGGACGTCGATCCCCCCGTGCCATCGTGTGCGGGGTCGCGTCCTTTCCGGCTCGGAGTTCGCGTCCTCCGCGGTTCCCCTCTCCCCACGGAATGTCACCGCCACCTCCTGACCGCTAAAATGAAGACGTGTTTCTTCACCGCGCCGAGAGCCGTCTTCCGCGCCCGGACGAAACCCTATCTGCCGTGAATTCTGCGGCTGCTTAAAAAAAAGAAGAAACACGATTGACACAAAAAAAAATAAGACCGGAGACATATTGACGCGAAGTGTGTCTATCGAGATTGCAAAGAGCAAAGCGTTCTACTGCTGTCACTGCTCTCTCGTTCTCGATATTCTTCTTCAGAATAGTTCTGTAAAACGGACGTCTTTTACGAGGATCCGAGGAGAAGTTAAAGAGAAATCGCCCGAATCCCGAAGCAGAGAGCGGCGGCAATCGCCTCCGAGACGAGAACGCAAAGAGGGAGAGACGGTCTCGTCCGGTGGAACGAGAACTACGAGAACGCGATTATTTAGCGTATATAGCTAAGATCTGTCGGTGCTGGGTTTTTTGTCGCGCGGGAGCTTATTATGAATAATGATTTATATCTCGTCTGCGCGCCGGGGTGTTCCCCCCTCGGAGACCGAGCGAACCGAAGAAGGTGAGATAAAGACGGGCTTACGGGTGGCGATGCACGACCGAACGGGACACATACAGAGGAGTTAATAACGGTCGCGTGTTGTAATACCTGCCATTATATCCCGCAAACCGAACCGCCTAACAAGCTACCTACTAATAACACACACGACGGCGCGGCACACACGATCACGTGCGTGATCTTTTTTTAACTCGGAGGGCCCTATATAGAGTTTTTGTCATCGCGATTGCTAACTGCTGCGCCGTCGATATCGTATGTCGATCAATCGGAATAAACTGCCGTCGTTAAATCGATGGGGAAACAACGATGGAAATTAAGAAACGTGAGAAGTCTTCGGATCAACAGAACCGACAGAAATTTACGCGTCGAGAAATGCAAGCGTTTACATCAGTTGCACGATGAGACGCGTTAGATCTACAGACACCAAGTTCCATTGTGTAAACTCTCATTGGCTTTCTCATCTGAATTCTTTGCTTCGAATTAAGATGGTTGTTACGTCATTCTACACGAGCACGAGAAGTCGGTCATGGCGATATACGGGGGATGTAAGCGAGGTCGGCGTTAAGCACAAAAGACCGCTCGGCAAAAGTCAATCAGTAACGGGGCAATTATATCCGGTCGAGTGAATCGCGCTCTCGATCTCGTCTTCACTCCATCTGTCATCGGTCGGGGAGGCAAGGAAGCAGCCGAATAGAGAGAGCGAAAGAGGTGAGGAAGGAGCAGCTTTTACGAGCCGCGAGATGACAGGGCGCAACGAAGAAACGCCAACTTCCGGCTAGGCATTTTTCAATCGCCCGCTGTGTTCTCTCTTTCCTTCTCTCTCTCTCTCTCTGTCTCCGTATAATTTCTTTGTGTCTCCAGAACACGCTTAACAGATCGCTATGACTTGCACGCAAGTTCGTTTTTCTATATGGAGCGTGTAATAATAAAAAACGATCATTCAAAGAAATTGTACGAAGAGAAATCTGACGCAAAATTTAATATTTAAAGAATTACACGTTGTATTTGTTTGTAAATAAATCGCGCAAAATGCGATGGCGTTCATATATACACATGCACTCTGTTCGAGTAAGTATGTGATCCGCCGAGTTTTTTGCGGCGGTAACGACAAATTGCAGAAGCGAACAGAACTGGTTTTGGAAACGAGCTCTTCAATTATTTGTAACCTCACACAGAGCAGGCACCGATAGAGAAAGAAGTAATATGTTTAGAATGTTCCCGGGTCGCGCGGTTTCCAGAGCGTCGAGATGGTTGACTTCTCCTCCATCTATGCGTGTACACGGCGTGTTTGTTCGTCGGCCGGTCGTCGCAATTACGGATCGGGGCCGGACCGAGAAAAACGCCCCAGCGCATCGCTTGCCAATTACTGGAAGGAAGGGCAAGGGAGGTTCCAATTTGCTGCAAACGTCTTACAACGAAGGGCGGAAGCGGCACGGAAGGGTGTGGCGGTGTATTTGTCGATCGCGAATCGCGTGGATACATTCCGACCGACGCGCACGGAAACCCACGAGAGAGCGTGAAACGCGCGCGCGTGTGTGTGTGTGTGTACACGCGGGCTTGTCATTGTGACGCCAATTCTCTACGGAAATTTACGGAAATTTATCGGGATTCATCGAGAAAATAAATTCGCACTTTTGCGAGAACGAAACACGGGAAACGTGTCAAGTGTATTTTAAATTGACTCTGAACCGTTTTATTGGCGCTCTAAAAGTAAACCGTGGATTCTAACGCAAATTTTGTTTTTAATTTTAAAATATTTGAAATATTTTGCAAAATTTCTGGCATCTTCTTTCAAGCATCTGCCACTATGTCTTGTTGTTTATTTAACGAAAAAACAAAAATTTATATTCATGCGTGCTCTTGCTACACATTGTCATCGGCGACAGGTGGAGTGACTAATATAACGAATTCGTTATCGTCCGGTTGATTCGTTAATCAAGTCGCAACTGACCCCTAAATGACAGGATAAACAATACGGCGAGACAATACGGTGAGAAGTATGGACGGAGCGTGTCAGGTGATCACAAATGCAACGCGGGTTCCGTGCCGACGGTCTTTGTCGGCGAATCCGCGCGAGCAAATGCGAAAGCCATGACTGTAGTTGAAACGGCACGAGCTCAGGCATGAGAGGTGTATACGGTAGAGAAGCGGCGTCTGCTGACGCAGTCCGGAGCTTCCTCTTCGGCCAGACTTCCTGTCGGAAACGATCGTCGGGATTCGCGCGAGGTAGGTGCTCATTCTAATGACGCGATTTAATGTCGCGTGTCCACGCCCAAAAAATTTTCACATGAGCGCGATCGATTATTCAACTTTCTCATCGTCAAACGATTCACGTTGTGGGACAACACGTGAAACGTCCGATAATTTGGCAATTGATAAGTAAGACGTTTGTAAACTTACTTAAGTTTGTCTTCTATAAACACTAAAATGTCTTAAATAAAAACAACATGCACACAACTCGGATATAATTTAAGAAATTTTCTGTGACATCCTACGTTGTTGGGTTTCTAAAGAGAAAGAGAGAACGTATGATGGACACAATAAAAATACCGAATCGCATGAATGAACTGTCATAGACGTCATATGAATGAATTAAAACGGAATACCATTGAGAACCATTATGAATACAATGCCGGCAGCATCAGATAAACGGAGTTTGACGTACGCGACACATACGCGTAAATGTCCTTCTATCTCGATCGATCGGGAATTCGATCGAAGAATCGAACGACGTTTAGCTCGAATCGATCGAATGAGAGCCCGAAACAGCGCTTGATGATCCGCGATCGTGACGATATGCGATATTTACGTTAATTCGATGTGCGATCGCCGTAGGTGGTCGAGGAAGGCGTGGCGCGTTGATGCCGAAAATCGCGACATCTTTGACAGCGCCTCGACATCCGGAGGAAGACGTCTCGCTCGCGCATATTAATTGCTGCTTATTGCCGATGCTAATTAATTCTTCTAATTAACTAGGCGACGCAGATAGCGTCGGCCGTTAAATACAATAGACGCGACGGGTCTATCATATATGTATTTAACACTGTGGCGAAACGTGTTTTTTTTTTAAATAATTTCCAAACTGTTTTTACAATTATTGCGTTTAAAAAAAAGAAAGCAGTTTGCTATAAATTTACTGTAAAATTTTACTTTTTTTTTTTTTCAATTTTATGTTACGTAAATTCATATCGTTCTTTTGAAACGGGGGGTTTGACTGCACACAACATGTCTTAATAAGAAAAATCGAAAAGTTCGCAACGTCGATTGTAAACGCGGCCCAATACCAGAAGAGCGGCGAGTGTTGTGACAGCTTCTTGGAAAAGATTAGGCGTCGTTAGCGGCCTTCGCCGGGCGTCGACCCTACCAGTAGTCAGTACTTTCTTTCTCGGCGCTCGGTGCTCTTTTGCGCGTGCGTTTGTTTCAAGATATCGCGGGGCCCAGACATCGAATGTTTCCGTATCGAAGTCGGCAAAGCCGTCTGGTCTTCTCTCGGCGAGAGAACTCCTCTTGACAAAGACCGCTGTGGATTCCACACAGCGATCAGCCAGAAGAGAGTTCTCGTCCGCCATGTTAATTCTAAGCAGCGCGCGACTCGGCCTTACAGGCCGCCATTTTGATACCATTCTCTTTGTTGAGGGTATTCGAATCGCATGAGTGCGCTTGAAAAGTATGGCGGTTTGGCACGGCCACGAAATCCCCGTGCGCTCGCGCGTACGATACGTTTTACTTCGATCGCGGGACGTAAAACTCTTCACAATCATCGTCGTTTCTTCGAGTCAGCAATTGTAATTCGAATAAGACGAAACTTTAGACACGACATCAAAGAGAGACAACATCGCGTCGCTTTGTTCGTATTTGCGTGCTGAGCGCAACAAACTGCACAATTGTAATTAGTGCACAAATGAACTCACGCTACTCACGACAAGACGCGAAATTCGACAACAGCGGTATTTGCAATCGTCGTTGCGTGTACAATAGACTTCCGACGCGGGTATTGAGATATTTTTAATATTGATAAATGTCCACATTCTGATAAATGACAAAGTGAAACTCCGACTAGACGCGGATCTGGTTTTCTCACACAAGTTATTGACCTGAAAAATTCCAAGAATACGTACGAGAATTCATCGAAAAGAGAAAATCCGTTGAAAACGACAAAAATGCGGTTTTACTTGAAAAACTACTCTGAATATATTCGGTAACTCACAGATTATTAGTCGAAAACCGGAAAATGTGTAAGAATTTTAGCATTTCCGAAAAGTATGTCACACGAAAATCTATTAATATGCATAATGTCTAAGAAGAACTTCTGACTCAATAAATCAACGGACCTACAAAGAAAACATCATTGCGAACAATATCTCTTCGGGGACCAGGGTAGAAGATTAGGGTTCGGAGACCTCTGATTGTTCCCAAACACCTACTGAGTTGTTGTTAGTTTTAAAACGTTTTGACGGGCTGGCGTCTGGTGAAACCACAGAAATTTTACACCGACGGAATAACGGCACTATCCACAAGATGACAAAAGATCATTCATCAGAAATGGCGCTTATATTTAAATTGATTGTCATAAGAAGAGATTAGATTTAAAATAAAACTTTCAATAATCTAAAAAAAAAAAAAAAAAGATTTAAGACTGTTTGACAACTCAATAAATACCGCTGTGTATAAAAAATCAAGCCATTTTGATTCAAAGCGAAGGTTTTAATATTGACACGAGAACGATTGACATAGGCCTGGATTGCCGGGACAATTTCAGATCTGCCTCCTCGGCAGCATCTTTTCTTGATCCAGGATGATGATCTCTCTCTGAGGCTGCTGGGGCGTGGCGCTCTTGTATACCGGTTTCGCCATTGGTCCGTGCAGTTTAAAGCGACCGCGAATACCAATATGCTGTACGGTACGACAGGTTTTATTATCGATCAACCCATAACCACGTCGGAGTAATTGAGACCTTGCTTGCGTGCAAGTATGGTAGCTGGGTGTGTGACGCCATGTAATTTACGGTATGGCGGAATTTGCGTATACGCACATTTAACTCGTAAAATATTATAACAACAATTAAATTTTCTTTAACATTTTTTTTATCACGTTGCTCGCAGACGTATAGATCTTTCAAAAACCACGTGAGTAAATTTGTATATACGCGCGTTTAACTAATTTAAAATTGAAATAATAAATACATTTTCTTAACGATGTTTTTCAACACATATCGCCCGCAGAGAGATTGTATAAATTTTCCAACAACCGCGCAGCGAAATTATTTATGCTACAAATTACACACAGAATTGTACAATATCTTTCCTTTTGATACATTCAATATATATTTTACATATATTATCATATATTTTCATGTACTATAACAGTAAAAAAAAACATGCTTGCGGTATATAACGAGAGCAGGACTGTGAGACAAACTTTCACATTGTGACACGTAACGTAGTTATTAACACATTGCATATGCATTACATAATAAAACGACACGTATGCAGATGTGCAGTATAATGTGCGCCCGTTACTCCGATCTCTTGCGCGACACAAGGTGCACCCAAGGTGGAACGCGAGACCATCGTGTATACCGGGAACGGGCTCGCGCGCAGCGCGTGGAAAACGCGGTCTGATTCCGCGTAAACTACCGTCGATTCTAACAAATCATGAAAATTCATAGGAATCGCTTCCCGGGATCGAGTTACGACGCGACCTCGTAGCTTTTCCACGAAGCAAGACCAGGTTGAACGATCGAAAACCAACCGGACTGCCTTCCGACGGTTAAAGCGATGGCTCACGAGGTTCTGAACTGCGCTAAACAAATTAATATTGTACACAATGCATGCATGCATTTTCCGATAATAATCTAGCTAATAGACTTCGACCCACACCCGCGCGACTGCACGTGCGATTGCGAAATGAAGTAAAAAAATATGTTCACAGATAAGACCAACGCACACGAAATGCGACACATTGGCGCAGCTTAGATGCTTTCCCGCGTTAAGAAATATGGATATGTTGCAATTTTTACATTCACCACAAATGTGTGTATAAATTTGTTTTACAATGTGTGTGTATCGATAATTTATAAATATGTAATCTGTAACGCTGTATAGTTTAAATTTATATCTCATATTCTGCTCCATTCCGAAAACAAGTGACTCAATAGGGTCGGATTGGATCATTACATGTTGATTAAGTTGATTTGGCATTGTGTGAATAATTGACTTTGTGACGTAATTTCAGTACCGGAAGCACGCGAGAAAAATGCAAAATTAACAGGCGATTCTCATAATTAAAGACCGGGCACACGGGATTTCCCGGGAGAAGAAGTTGCCATGTGAATCCCCCTCGGTCGATCGCACAAGTAAACTGTATCGTCTAATCTAAGACGTTCAAGTTTTTAAAATACGTAAAATTCAATTCCAACATAAATCGTGCTATAAGATAACGAATCATGAAACTCGATAAAAAGAACTTGAATAATAAATAAAAAATTACGTCAAGACGGATATACAATATTAAATACATTTTTCTCACTAATTTGAAATACTTCTAATCTTATTTGCACACGTGTGCAATATATTTTATCAAATAACGTGTGTGTGTGTGTGTGTATGTGGGAAGCTTCGTTTTAGAATTTCAACGTTAGACTTCCGTAAGACACGCTAGGTGTGTGACGTCTGCTCGTTTGACCCCAAAAGTGGTGAGCGCTTTAATTTTAGATCCATGCAATAGATATTTGCGAAAGTAGAGACTATCAGGAACTAAATTCACGAGCTTCTAAATTTGAGCCTAGAGATTATAGCCAGTCTTCCTTATTCACGATGTTTCTTTAACATAGATTAATACACACACACACACACACACATATACGTACACAATTTACTCGTTTTAGTGCCTAGCCAAAAACTCTTTGTAAATATAAAGAACGATTTGGTCAATAAACGTTTTTAGAGCGGTTAGTAAGTACTTCCTGATTAATAGTAGTTATTACGTAAGTCTCGGCATTACTTTTATCTCATTGCGATTCCCGTTGCACGCCGCGAATACTATGTCCACGTAATGTATGTTATAATATGAAAAACTTATAGAATAAAAAATATAAAACTAGAAAGTATAAATGTATAAATTGTACTAAAAACAAAAAAATCAGTTTTACACGTTTCGTAGATTTTTATTCCGAAAAAAGAGTATCTCTTTTGATTCAGACAAATTGAAAAAAAGTATTAGTCATGATAAGATTTCACACATGAAAAATTTGGAACTTGTCCAGTAAATCTATGGAAGTTATTTATGAACGTCGTTTTGACGCGCGAACGAATTTGTGATCTGCACGAAATTTCGCATTAACAAGCAATTGCATTTAGTAAGCGATCACGGCGCGAAGAGATTACAGTCATTAATCGAGACGAGCGCACCCCAAAATTGATTACGGTCCTTCCGCGATTTACATACAATTGTAATTCAGAGGTATCTGGCGTGTCGTGTCACGCCAAAATGAGTTCTCGTTACCACGACGAGAGACGCGAACGGTCGCGTCACTTCAATTAACGATAATTGATGCCAAAAATTTTGGCGCTTATTTATTCGCGCGCGGGTGGATTTCACGTGCGACACACGTGCGCTCGCACGTTACTTTCCGTGTGCACAAAGATCGTTCGGGAAAGAGGAAAAGAGGGACGGAAACATCGCACACGCGAGGAAACGAGAGAGAAGGCGAGAAGACACACGCGAGAGACCCCACCACACGCGACCAACGTCGAAGCCACATATCTACATACCAGCGGAGGAGTAGGCTACACCTACACACGCTCTCTCGCACAACACTCAATACCGCGACTAACACGCTAGACCGATATATTCAACCGCGTTTGTTCTCCACGGTCTCTCGCCACGGCAGCCAGTTCCTCGCCACACGATCGTGTTCCGTTCGCAGACTTTCCGGTCGAGGTCTTATCTCGCGATTTCGCGAAAAAAAGAAGAGATTCCGCGTGTCATTTCCCGTCGCAGGTACCGCGAGTCCGTGCACACGCTTTTCTGCAAGAGGGAAAGGTCATCGGGAGCGAACGCTCGAAGGAAAACCGCCGCTTTGTGAGCCCGCTGCTTCGACTCGTTCGACGCTGGTGACACCGTTATCCCGTGTCCTTGAACAGATACCAGCTGCGCGAAGAAACGCTCCAAGTCGCGAAGTCGCACCATACGTTTGTCAGGTTTGTTTCCTGTCCGACACGTGTATCGACGTGGAAGATTCCAACCTGCGACGAGAGAGGGAAAGAGAAAGAGATTCACCGGCTTGATCGGAAAAAGACGCCGTTTGATTCAAGGAGACTAACTTGGAGAGAGCGCATCTTCGCGGGAAAACAGTAAGCTCGTTGGAATTTCAATTGATTATGCAACTGTTTTATGTATATACACGCATGTGTTGCTCCGCGAATTCAATACGATTGATTTTGTTTAAGGCCACTCTCGATTCTCGCATTGAATTGAACCGAGAGGAATTAAATTTCAATAGACCGAAGTCGTTTTCGAGAAAACTTTTGTTATGTAAGACGCTTCGTAACACGAAGCAGCAGGGAGTGGAGTACACACGCGTGGTAAATAATTCGCGAGAAGTGGAGCTAAAATATATCGCAAAATGTTTCTTCTCTCCGCGTTATTCGCGCTTTTGCGTATTTTAAAATTTTAACGTGGTCCTTACCTGGCGTCCGTTAAATTTCACAATTTAAACAAGTAAAAAACAAATGAAAACATGGTGACAACTCGGCTCGGCTCTGCTCGGCATTTACATACAACAATATCACGTGCGAAAAGACGTTGTTAATCGGCCTTAGCGCGATGTTAAGTGAATCCATTTGTGGCAATATAAATACCTCGTGTCTTGAAGAATGATCTAAATTAATATTCGCGTAGTTATGCATCAAAGAGATTGTGTTTCTGCAATCAAAAATGTGAGCAAATTTCAAAGACAACATTAACCAATATATTTTGTCAACACAAGACATTTTTGCTGCATAATTATATTTCATTACCTATTCGATAGATCAATTGTGAACTCGATTTCACCTCGTGCTTGATATTGCTGCTAATTATAAATACTAATTAATTTTTTTTTTTATCGAACGCTGAAACGTACCTGTGTTGTTTACAAGGTGAGTCTTTTAAAAATAAAATTGTTTTACGAGACAATTTATTACCGGATATTTCTACACACACATGTTTACAGCGAGATGATATCAACACTGCGCGCGATTCCAGGAAATTAGAAACTTTATGAGGAAAGTTTGACGCGTTTTATTTAATTTTAAAATATTTAAAAAATTTCGCAAAAATTCTGGCATCTTCTTTCAAGTGTTCGAATGTCATGCGAATACGTCAAACATTATCGTTCTTATTATTATTGAACATTATTATTGAACATT
>QVNV01010083.1:0-24419 GCA_014825455.1 Pseudomyrmex pallidus | reverse complement strand
CTGTACATTATTGTCATTAAATTCAAATAAAGAGTCGTAAACAACGAAATACTGGACGTGGAGTTTGACCTTCCCCGTCTACAATTCAATATAATGGGGAGGACAGCAGAGGTTGAAGGGTGGATCGCGGATGATAGAGAACGAGCAAGAAGGAAAGAGAGAGAGAGAGAGAGAGAGAAGAGAAGAGACACTGGGAGAATCAGGAGAGGGTGGTTGTATATCGCGTGTCGGGTCGAGTCTCATTGTCTTCCTGTCAGGACCGCGCAAATATTGCCACCATCTCCAGAACGACGACTATAGCCGTATACCTATGCAAACAGCCGGATAATATGCGCGCGCGTACGCAGGGGGTTAGATAGGTAGGTAAGTGGAGGGTCGCTATTTCTGGCGAGGCTTTCCGTGGTGTGCGTCACTCCTTTGACACGAGCGTGCCCGGTGGTCGTATAGAGGATGACAAATCTCGCGCGAGGGATTTTCGCGATCCCCGGCGGACGGTCTCGTTTCCGTGAGAGACTCGATAATCTCTTCTCACGTTCCCGAAATACTTCCTCCTGTTTCGACGAAACAACAACCGTTCGGTCGAAAATTCGGTGCCGCTTGCATGTTTGATAAGATGTCTCTCAGTTCGCCGCGTCACGGCGAGCCTCGACAGCTACACGTATCCGACGCTGCATCACGTAAATTTCGCAGCTGAAATTGTCATCTCGGGAGGGGTTGGAATATGTGATTGTCTGAGTTAAAACAATGTAAGGCTGCTTGGTCGAATACGAACGGAGGCCATTCGCATATTAAAAAAAAAAAAAAAAAAACTATCGGAAACAAAAGTAATTTGAATCTAATGTTCTCAAAACTAGAATACTTCCTGGCAATATGTTTCGTGTCAGGAAGGATGAAGAAAATTAATTCGGGACAAACAGTGTCTGACATGTGGTCTGACATGTCAAGATGATGGATTGCCCCGATGTGATTCTCGCTATTTTCACGAAGCTCGGACCGATTCTCAACGTGACAGAAGGTGATTTCTAAGACTTTAATTTAATCATTAGAAAACTAGATCTAAAGATATTTCTGACAGATAATCAAAATAAGATCTATCGTTCGATATTTTAATGAAATTAAATGAAAATGTTACTTCTCTGTGTGTGGAACTGGAACGTAGCTAATGTAATTATTTTACAAGCACTTATCTACACAATCTATAGTTTCTTATATAATTTAACAATTTGTTTAAAAACCTTATGTCTTCTAAATTAAATTCTCTAACGTTTTATAACTAGTAGCAAAAATATTATGTTTAAAATTGTCTTTTGTATTTGATTTTGGAGCCAAGATTTCAGAGTAGCAGAGCTAAGTTTTCGTAACAAAACTTGTTTTAGCTTTCAGCTTATCTCGAAGAGGTCACCTTGTCCCAATTTGAATTAGTTGTTATTTGCGTGTCAACTGGCACATATTTCAGATCGCACAAAAGCGAATAAATTGCTTCTTTAAATAGCGCTCTTGGAATCTTTTCCAATTAAATTTTTTTCGATCGTATTTACGTCTGACACACTCCCGTCGTATTAATTACTTGTCCGTTTCTCAGAATCTGTTTCAAAGTTCGAACCCATTCGTTACAAAACTCCTATTTCCACATTTAATATCTACCTAAAGGATATGATGGATGTCTTTGCGAAAAGACTCTGCGTGTGTGGTTCTTCTATATATAATTTACCTCACACACATGTTACAAACTCTGAGGAAATAGCAGAGCGATGACGTTCCCATGGTATTTCATTAATTACACGACGATGTGTGTTTCTACTGTGATCACGAAATGTAAAAGTCAAACGATTTGCTACGGCAAATCTTTTATTTGTGTGTTTTTTTTCCTCTTTCTAAATTCTTTATTTAATTTCTCAAAAACAAAGTGTTCTATTATTTAATCAGAGAGCGCAAATTTTAATTAAATAACATTTCTCAAAGAAAAGTCACGAGAGAGAAAGAGAGAGAAAGAAACTCTAATGTGAAAGCAACTTTTATTCGAACCGCAAATAGAGACGCGGAAAAATAAATTTGTCATTGACCACGCGATTCTATAAGCGAGCGAAATAATGACACATTAATGGGCATTTCGTGAGGCACAAAGGCGCTGTTCATTTATTGAAAACTCCGTCGTGCTTCGACGAGCCAATAGCATACGCTCTTAGAAGTTTCCATTGACCTTATGCCGCGGCCGGGTGTTGCTGGAAAACGTCGGGATTGTTACAAAGAGCTACCTATCGCGCCAGCTGGTCCGGACCAGCGCAGAAGGCATGAATTAACTCCTAGGAACCGCACCAGCCATTCGCCACAGGTATGTATGGCCACATTCAGAGACTCGGTTGCGCTTGTGTATCCACTCGCTTTACTAAAATGTCTATGTATATTTACGCGGTGAAATAACAAAGGGGAAATAAACTAAATAATGTTGATAACTTATTTGAGCGTTTAATCTCTCGCGAAGTTTATCTATTAATTATCTGAAAAAATTCCGATTATTCATATTTGATACATTTCGACAGCGATATTCCATAAAGAAAACTTTATCAATCACAATATGTTTTTCTATATCGCTACGTCTTTTAAATTCGATAAAAATAATTGAATTAATTAAAACGTCAACAACTTTTACGCGTGTGTAGATTCCAATAATTTAAAAAAAAATTTCTTCTGACTTTACACTTTGTTATCAAAGTGATTTTTAAACACCGTCTCGACACACAATGGTCACGTTATCACCACCGTCATCGAAGTGTGACTCAATATTCCGGGAAAACGGCGGTATGATAGGACACCCCGTTACGTCATCCCAACCACGACTTGGGAAACGTGAATTATGGCCATTCGACACGATAAACCAACCAAATTTATGAGCATTGATTCTTACTGTCTGACTAGTTTGCCGACCACAATCCGAGATGGTTCTTTGAGTTTGGCCGAAGTGCTGGTAACGCGAATAAAATGAGTTACGAGCTTTCTTAGAACGAAGAGGATTTTAGATAAAATCCTTCAACTCTTAGTAAATCCTCATAACGTACACACACACACACACGTAGATGAGAAAGATAGTTTTATTACCAAAACGTTTTAAAATTCACGGATGTGAGTCACAAATACGAGTGAGTAAACAAAAGTAGTAAAATTATAAAATTCTTTTAATGTATCACACAAATATACGATCAAGTGCAATTGTGCCTTTAAGGCGTTGATTCGGAATTGTTTATTATATCGACTTTAACTTATTGTCTTTCGTTGCGTAATAAATATTTATAAATATTTTATTGCGACTGAAATCTCGTTTATACCGTACGAGATCGCGATGCGGAAACGTCTTCCACCTCTTAACAAATGTTTCAATTTCGACGCACACGAGTTCCTATAAATATCGCCAGCATTACGATCGCGAGATTGGGATTACAAATGCGCGGGGAACACATTACGACGATGTCACAAAGCCGTTTCGGCGCGCCGGTCTCGAGCAGATAATAGTCCGGAAGCCGAATTAACGTCGCACACGTATCCCGGATCCGCGTTTTCGCAATCTGAATTATTCTTACGATTTTCCACGAGTAATCCTCTCGCCATCTCTTACTCGTTTCCTCGGTTTCATCCGGCCGCTGATAAGAAGCCAGCGGAATTGAAAGATCAAAGGATTACCATTATTGCCTTGTCTCGCATGCAATCCGCGCATTTTACGCGCACGAAACGACTGCATCTTTTTTTTTTATTTTTTTTATTTTTTTAAATATGTATCTTTTTCACGCAACAATTAAAATGTACTCCGAGTTATTAAACTCGATCAAATAAGCGCGCGTAGCAAAAAAAAAGAAAAAAGGAAACGCGATATCAGTTTTTCAATTTGCAAACTTCATTTTCTCGTGAAACTAAGTCTCGCACGAAAACCTTCTATTCTACATTTTCGATTTATTTTCGCGCAAAAGGTCGCTTCTTTCTCACTTTGTCACATGTCCTGCCGCATTTTGCACATTTCAGAGAACACGTCGTTCTCTTTTAAAAATATATAAAAAGACAAAACAAAAAAAGAAACGATAAGAAAACTTTATTTACAGTTTCCTCAACTTTATCCGTATAATCGGTAAGCACTTAAATAGAAGCGGAATGTATACATAGCCTTAAATCCGTGCGCGCGCAATGTCGGATACAACGCATAAATTAATGTCTCCCGAAGAATTAATCAAAGTCATTGGGGTACAACCGGATCCAAGACAGTCCGCAGTAATAGACCCATTCCGAGGAGCGATTGCCGACGTATCTCCGATCTAGTCCATTCTGCGAGTCTCTCCATTTCGTATCGTGCAACGTGAATATCGCGTACATCCGCCAGATATCACGTAATACTTTAACAAAGAGAAAAAGAATATATATATATATATATATATATATATATATATATATATATAAATGTATATATGTATATGTATGCACATGCAGTCTTCATTACGTTGCATGGTCGTCGGTTATTTCCCATTTTAACGATCAAGTGTATACATCGTTGGCCGGCAACGATGGTTCAACGAACCCGCGAGATAAAATTCATTTACGCGTTAAAAAGAAACGGGATATATAAACGGAGAAACGGGAATAATAGAGAGAAAAAATCGGGAGTAGGTGAAACGTGCGGGCGTCGTGTGAGATGACCGCGATATACAATATACGTGCGTGCGTGCGTGTGTCAAGAATTACGTTTGCCTTTATTTCGCGAGAGGGTCACGTCGCCGTTTCGTCATATTCCGTTTTACGATGTGTGTTCTTGAAGAGCGCGGAACAAACAACGCGAAACGGGATCTCCGAATGCACGTTGCTTTATGTGTCCGGTCGGACGAGACACATTCGTAAGCTGTCGATAAAATTTAAATGCTAAGGCGCTGCAGCGTGTCCGCGCGATGCATACTCGTGGCGTATTTGAGAGACTGCTCCGACATGCAAAACATCGAGCTCTGGTGTATTGCGGCGTGCATTGCCGCGGTTTAAATAAGTTACCTGTGTTACCATTAACGCTGTTAAAATGTTTTCAATTATTATACAAGGATTTTTCAATTTGTTTACGCGCGTTCAGAGTTTGCGCGCGCGTGTTGTGGGTGTAATAAAACGTAATTTATCATACACGTAGAATTCTGTAATCAAGTTATGCGCGTTTCTTTTTAAAACGCGCTAATTGTGTACATTGAAGAGAGTAGTTAGCGATTATATAATTATGCAATGTGTTGATTTTATAATTAAGTTAAATTCAACTGTAATTAAATATAATTGCAATTTGATAGTAATTAAAAATGTGATTGAAATTAAATTACACAATTTATATTTTCTGATTATTATTAACATAACGCAGACCGCGTAATATGTAATATGTTTAAATCACGCAGTAAAATTATCCTTTTACATATTTATTATCGCGCAAAACTATGCAGTTTTTTTGCGGTAATATATCTCTTTATAATTATTCCAAACGATGTAATAATTCTCTGAAATGTATGTACGTTTCACAGAAACGTGTATAGAGAAAATTGTGAAAGAAGGAGTAAATGTGTTCGCATTTTTGAAACACCGATATATTTCTTCGGTACAAAAGAATAAATCTAACCCTTTGATAGTATCGTTAGAATCTTAGCAGGGGTCGCAATGATAATTAACAACGCGCGGCGGCATCTTTTATGCAGGCACGATAATTAAATTTTAATGAACTCTCTCATGCATACTTATTAACGTATTCGTGGGTTGAACAAAGCCTGCAGCTTAAAAAGAAAAAACTCTACTTTTTTATACGTTTATATTAGTCATCATTAGCCATCGCAGTTCTAGCCTCGCGCTAGACCACGCATGTAACGAAATCGGAACACCCACGAAAGGAGGGAGCCGTTGATAATCGATAAAAATTGTGTCACGTTGTCACGAACATTGCGTTATATCGTGCGATTAGTTAAGGTCGCGAGAAATAGGAAGCGCGAAATTGCAGTGTGTTGTCGCGACACTGGTGTTTTCTGCTATACCTCGTGACGCAGCTCCAGATGGTTTCCCTCATGTGCTACAGGGAGCGGAGCCAAGAAACTCTCGCAAGAAAACGTTTTGTGACTCTATCGACGCGGGTGGGGCCTTTGGAGTCGATTCCACTGTGTTATTGTGTAACGAATATTAAATCAGTGATGCGACGTTTAACGGCTTTTAAGGCCGAGAACCCGCGCTCGTGTTAGAAGACAAAATTCGGCAGGCCGTCATTTTTCACTTCCCCTCGTTCTTTTGAAGCAATCGATTCTCGTGACACAATCAAGTCCCGCCCGGGGTTCTTCAGCGCGGGCCGTGACTCGCTGGAAAATTGATACGCTCGATCAGGTGCGATCGTCACGTGAGAAAGCACGTGGACGATGAAGCGTGTAACCTCGTGTCTAATGCGGAACTTTTAGCGTCGAGAGGGTGTTGAGTTGATCAATTTTATCAGATGAAAACTGGCGATTTCATGGCTCGAAGCTATCGGAATCAATTAGTTATTTAAGATCCTTTTTTATATTAATGCGTTTTGAAACTTGCACAGAATAGAAATAAAAAGAGGACACGTATGTAGTAAATATATGATGAGACAAAATAAAAAACCGATATCAAACTAGATACATAAATGACATTCGAAATATATATTTGCTTTGTTTTACATCCGAGTTTTTCAAATATATTTTTGTTAAGTATAATTGAATTCAATTCAATTGAATTGTTTTATTTTATTAAAATAATTCACATCTATCACATCTTTTGTTGTAGAAAGCATAAAATTACCAAATTCGTTTTCCAATTTATTATATAAATAACTTTTATATATTTTTTTAACAAGAGACACTTAGACGCGTCAAATTTCTATTTTGTTGCATGTTTCCTCATTCTTCCCTATGTTTACTGTACATCGCGATCTCAAGTCCTCATCGGAACGAAGAAGCTGTTCAACGTGATCGCCTTTATTGGCATCGTCGATCGATGGATCGATGTATAATGCCGGTGCCCGTGTCCTCTCTGTTGGAATTCACGCTCGTAGGCGTCTCGGAGCAACGGCAGAATTTCCGTGTATTTCGGCAACGATCGACGTGCGCCGACGTACGTCGCACATGACGCTCGCTGTCGACGATTCCTACCATTCCTGATGACATATGCATGAAATTGCGAGCCGGTTTATCGCTCGGCTTCGTCGATGCAAAATTGCAATGGGTTGCAGTAGCAAACTTAGACCTCCAAACTTTCAACTACAGTTTTTTTTTTTGTATATTTTCATAAATTCTATATTTTGTAAATTATTAAGTTTGAATCTTTAAAAACAAAAACGTTTTATAACGATCTGATCTGAACTTTTCGACTATAAACGCGACTGCGATTCGTGTTCTCAAGTTTTATGCTTGCGTGCACATCACTCTTTTAATTTATGTAAAATATGTATATAGTAATATGTTTTATAATTAATTTATGTAGTTGTTCATTTATCAATTAAATTTACATAATTTATTTAAATAAATCACTTTTATTTTGTCACGTGATTAAACGAGACAAGAATCTCATAACGTTCAAATCTAGTGGTAAGATTATCAACATAGACGTGCACGTTAAATTCATAACGAGCGCGTCTCGTATACCTCTATGGCTTTCTCGTTTATTTATCCGACCTACATTTTATTCACATGCTCGTCCAAGTTTCCATCGCGTGCGAGTGGGGAACGCTATCGAGGATAGTCGCGCGATCAGTTAAAAATGCAGCCTTCGTCGTCGAGCACGTAGAGCCGATACGGCGCGCGTATCCTTTTGCATTTGCACTCGATCCGGCAAACGTAAATAATGTAAGAATAATCACCGCGATTGTTATTCGCGTGTGCAACGCCTTTATACGATATTTATCGTTGACGTGTTCGCTGAAAGGAGCATGTTTTGCGCGATATTTTGCGTGACACACAACACTACTTTACACACACGCGTGAAAATCCTGTTGCTGTTAATATTTCAAACAACCGCTCAAATAACGGCGGCGTGGCTCACGTTCTGGTCGTAATAATTTCCCCGTCCGCGCGGTCTACGTAAAATTATATTAAATATTCAATTTTAAACAGTCGTTTCGCAACACAATGAGAAACGCAGAAATGTTTGAAATGTGCTTTCAATTTGAAATGTGAAAGAGACACAAATGAAACATTAAAAACACAGCGTTTGAGCACGCATTAGCGCGATTACTGATATTCACGTTTCCGAGTGGATGTTAATGCACGCGTGTTCTTTGCATTCCTACAAGATTCTAACAACTCACTTACGTTCTCAAAGATCGTTGGTCGATACGGTGTTGATAAATTTAACAGAATTTAAAGTCACATTAGGGAGAGGAGGGAGGGAAAGAATCCGCCGCGTCACCGCGCGCAACGACGTTATCGCGAAGGTGTACTTACCTCGTCAATTCCTCACGGACTTTACGAGGTTCTGTCGCGGCAACGAATACGCCGTAGGTCGCGCTAATGACAATTTTATCCACGCGAGTGTTCTGTGTGAGAGGGAACGGACTCTACTATATTCACGCTGTGTATGTACTTCTGCTCACGGCCACCTCGCGCTCACGAAATCGGAGTCGCGTCGCCGCGGGGAATCACGTAACGCCGCAGGTGTGCCAAACATTTTTCAGGCAACGTGAATGTCCGTCGGTTCGAAATTATACGAAATTTCCCGCGGTGAAGAGCCCGCCTGCCACCTGTAAACCTTTCTCTCTCTCTTTTTCTCTTTCTCTCTCTCTTTTTCTCTTTCTCTCTCTCTCTCTCTCTCTCTCTTTGTAGAGATATCCAAGTCGGAATCAATGAGAAACGTGACAGATTCCATTTCTATAAGGCTTTAAGACTGTGTAGAATATTGAATAAATTAACAAAGAATCCACAAGCGTTTAATTTAAACATAACTCACATTTCTCTCCAATATTAATTAGAAAAATTAAATATACTCTTTGTTTTATACTTTCTGAAGAGAAAATATTTCAATAAATTTAAATCATACGCCACTCGTGATTATACTTTCTTCATAATTTTTGAAAAAGAACGTTTTATATTAAACGCAATAACTATTTATTCAGTATTTTATAATTTGTGCTTCTTTTTTCAATAACTGATTTAATTTCTTTATTTTTACTTTAATAGCAATAATAAAATTATTACGGAAGTATTGTTTATGAAAATATTGTGTTATCTCTCTCGCTCCTGTATAAGACATTCAGTATCTTCTATTGTCAGTATCTTTCAGTCAATCTTTTTAAATGATAGAAAATGTCAGATTAGTCACGCGTGTTCCGACTCTCTCTTTTTCTCTCGTGTCTATAATCCTATCTCTTATAAAACGCAGATGGGAAACAGCGGAAACGTCTTTACTGGATAATACGAGAAGAACGTATCCTCGTCGCGAGGCATAATCGTCGATATTCCAGAAACGTCGCTCAAAATAGCGAAGCTTTCCGATGGAAAAGTGAGACGCGTACGTGTTCAAATTTATGTCGGTTAGTCGCGAATGCACGTCCGTGAAGTATTTCGTCTAACGACGCTTTATTCGAACGCGTCGGCGCGTAATTCACTGCGCGGCAGTATGGGTTTTCTCCGCCAAAGAGAATCCCTCACACACACACACGCACAATTGCTGATGTAGCAAATATTTTTCAAATACGTGAGTGCCATGTAATGCGAAATTACACGGGTTCTCCCTTACGCGGTCGCGGGGATTTATTTTGTCTTGTTCTAACTCGCAACAAACGTTGTTTGAATTTAAGTTGAGATCCGCAGACCACGTGAAAGTGACAGTCGCGTTAATCAATTAATTTTCATCGACATTATGCGAATTACACTGTAACGACCTACTTTTGTGTTGCTTTCTGTTTGTACCGCAAAGAATGACCGCACTTCAAACACACAATTGGAACACACATTTGCATTTGTTATACTATACTCTCGTGTAACGCGAAAATGGATTTACACAATTAAACTATTTGTTGTGTCTTTTATAATTAATCATACAGACATTTGTAATTAATAACAATTAAGATTCAATATTATGTGCATACAAATGTCATTTTTATTCTACTTAATTATTATTTAAAGTAACGCAATGCATTTGCGAAAAAATTACGATGAATAAATATCACACAAATATCATTTTTATTCTACTTAATTATTGTTTAACGTAACATGCATTTGCGAATAAAATTCACGACGAATAAATATCGTGTCGTGAGTTCACGCCACTTTTTTTTCTCAACCAAAATCCATCTCGTATAATTTTTAGCACACAGATGTGTGCGCAATTCAATTTGGCTCTCAACGAAAACTTTAACGACATGTAACAAATTTATCAGACGGAGTCGGTATTTTTATATAAATATACAAAATTACTTGATTTCGTCAGCGATAATGTCGGTCGGAATTATCCCGACGCAAATATATCATGTGTCTCGCCGCGTTTATCGTGATTGCAAGATCAGCTGCCGAGCGATGGATCATTCACGAGAATGATGTAACGGTGCAGGTGTTCCAAATATTTTTTCAGGAAGCCCTAGCGCCTAAATTACAAGAGGAAGCAGCTCCGACGAGGAGGTGCCCAGCCTCACGGTAAATCCGGTTTCACGTCTTTCTCTCTCTTTCTCCTTTCGTTCATTCTTGATCGGAATCGCGCAGAAACTTCCCCCGTTGCGCGACACCGCTCGACGCGACAATACGGCAAGGGATACGCATTCTCATACGCGACGAGCATCAAATATTTTTGTAATAATGTCCGAGCGGCGAAAAGGAGAGAGCAAAAGAGAGAGAGAGAGAGAGAGAGAGAGTAAAAAAAGAAGAAAAGTAGGGAGGAACGACGGTGACAGGAGCAACAAGGGATATGTCTCAATGTTTGGCCTGATCCTTCAGCTGTCGCCATTGTGGGCACGAAATTGACAATGGCGCGGTTCAAATGACGTTCTTAGCGTGTATACCTGCAGCCATCCCTCACACTCGCGGAGGTCCATTTCGAAAACGATTCCGTCCGCTTTTTGGGAACACTTAAGATCATCGTAGCAACCGGAGGGCTGTTTGCTCTTTTGTGGCTCCGGTTTACGAGCCACGCACTCGCGGGATCCGCTCGATCGAAAAAGATGGATATCTTTTTCCCGTTTTCAAACGCGACCCGAACGTCATTCCGCTCCGGAGAAAGCTCCCGTGCGGTCATTGTGGCGCGATTTTACGGGCGAATTAAGCACTGAAAAGTTCAGCGTGCTAGATCGACATGAAAATTACACAAAGTGTAATTTCGGATCGGTTCACTTCTTCGGGAAAAATCTCGAAACAAGAGATTCTCCTCGCTTTTCGTTCTTTAGAAGAGTTAGAGAGGTCGGTTTTATTAAATTTACTTTCATATCATTTATATCGTTACGCACCTTGATTGTATTTTACAGCGAGTTTCACATCAAAAGAGAGACTCTTGGTGTTCCACTTTCCGATTTCTGTACTTCGTGATGCTCCTGTTTCCTGCGCTCTAAGATCATAAAGAATTATTAATGAGCTTCTTTTTTATTTAATTAACTTCTAACGTGAATCCCCATTAGCGAGCCGTTATTAACATAATTAAAATGCATAATGTTTTACGGAAGAAGCGGAACAAAGAACGGAGAAGGAGAAGAATCGGCGAGGAAACAATTTTTTAATGTCACGTTTGAAAGATTTCAATTAACGGAAAAGATTTTTAATACAGTTTTTACCCTCACAGTTTGTTTCACATATTCTGTGTGACAGCGCTCTGATACGCGTTTCTCTCGCGTGAAATAAAGTCATTGCGGGCGCCAGAAAAGAACAGTTCCGCGACGCGTTCCAAGTTCCAGTTTCTATCTGCCCACACGAAATAATTTCTGCCGCATTATTTGAGTCATCGCGGCCACGGTCTATCATTACGCGCGTCGGAAGATGGTATTTTCCGTAATGACATGATTGCGCCGTTTAAAGAAGGGAGTCTCTTTAATTCCTTGGCGTCGTTCCTTAAATCTCAAATCTCGCGGCCACACGGAAAATGAAAGGTTGCCTCCTTAGTCGCGCCCACACATATATCAATCCTAGGTCTCTCTCTCTCTCTCTCTCTCTCTCTCTCTCTCTCTCTCTCTGCCCGAGATATTTCGGCGGCGTGCCAAGCGCGACGTAGCACAAATTACACGGCAAGATCGCCTAAACGATGGAAACCAAATGTTACAGACGCCTGTCTGTTCGTCAAGTCTGCCGCGACACGCTGCAATTACTCGACGGTTTCTTCTCCTCGCCTTGGCTAACTGACGTTCGAAAGGACAGTTATCCGGGCGAGGAAGTCGCCTGTCGAAATAATTCGAATTAATTTGTAAACCAAGCATTTAAACTGCGTAGGTTTCTCTCTCACGGCTCCCGATGTTTTTGTCGTGAAATAAGCAAGTCGTCGGCGAAGATATTAGAAAGACGACGGGAAACGTGGCTTTGCCTGTTTTGACATCGAGTCCGGAAAAAGGCGCAAACGGGAAAACGGACATTACGTCTTACTATTTCTCTCCTCGCGTTTCATAAATCTTTCGGGTCAGGGTGGTCGAACACGGCGGCACGTTTGGCATCGAGTTTCGTGTCACGTGTCACACATATTTTATTGCCACGTTTGAAAAATCACAAAAAAAATGGGAGCAGCTGTTCGCTAGATATACGCCGAAAGGGTGCGAGGAACGCGCGCGCGCGCGCGCGGACGTATTTGTATTTTTGCTGCGTATTTTGCTCGACGATCTTTTAATAGTAACGCTTTGATTACAAATTGATGGCGAACGAAGCGACTGTCCAAATGCGAAAATCGTACGAGTCGCTGCTGAATACTTTATGATGTTATAGCGCGCGCTTTACGTGTATTCACGCGGCGCGGCCAATTTCGCAAGCGCGTATCTGATAAATATTTCCTTTTGACGGGAAGCAGTAGTTATTTATTTTAATCAAACGATCGTCGACGGGACAATAACTCCGCAATTGCCTTCAAACCATTGTACACAGTAGATTTGCATTTTCGCAAAATTGCACGCAAAATTTGCATTACACTTTGTAAATTATTTAGTATCGGTTGCTAAAATAAATCATCGCCGTGAGAGCGCTACAATTCTAGCTAGCTACGTCCACGGGGATATTGTTGTTGCTTTTCAAAGCTTTTAAACTTTATTAATGTTAAATAGTTTTTTTCGAAGATCCTTTTACCGCGACATTAAAAACAGCTGGTTTTCACACACAACCCTTATATGTAATTAATTAAATTTAAATTTCACGTACTTTTACGTGTTATCTTGAGTTTCTGCTTTATCTTGCTCCAACATATATATATATATAATCTCCTTCATTCACTACAAAAATTAAGTGCTGCGAATCGAACTCGCTTTAATCATTACGTTTCGTATGCTGCACCGTAGGAAAAGAAAATGTGTAAAAAAAAAATATATATAGAAATGTTCCATCGAAGTTGCAAATTGTGCTGAATACCGGACAAGAGAAAGGTGGAAAACGAAATAACTGAAATTCCGCGCGTTTTCGCTTTCTGAAGCCCAGAAAGGGTATTTTATCATCCCCTCGTAAAAGCAGACTCCTCTTCTCTCGTTGCATGCCAGAGTGCTGTTTATGTATGCATATGTATAGATACACGTTCTCTAGCTATTTTCCTGAATTCTGGACTTAACCCCTCGTTGGCCTCTTAATTGTCGCTATCGGGTCACATTAGCATTGTTCTACCTCGCTGCATCTTCCGTGATATTAAATTCATTATTCTATAAATTGCGTTGCTCCGAATTCGCGATCACAATTGCATTACACGACAAATATTCAAAATCTCAAATATTTGGCCGCTTATTGTTATCCGTTCAATGATATTAGAAGAGAGAGAAAGAGAGAGAAATTGTATTACATTAAATTGAATATGTGCAATGTACTATTATATTTTAGCGTAATTAGTTCAGTTTGATTTTCATAGATCAATGTTCATACATCAATTCTCTGTCATGAAATATAAAAAAAACAGTTTTTTCGCGGTATTATTTCGACAAGTTCGATTGTGAATGACAATGAGAAGTACGATGACATATTTATAAACAATATTCATTATATTACATCACGCTTTCAGTAACGAAATTTTGTTTGCACGAGGCCTTACATATTCGGTGCAACGCGCGCGAAACAGCGCATAGCGTTTACTGGAATCTCCTGACTAAATTTGCGAGGATTAAGAGAAGAGGTTTCAACGCGAATGGATCTTTTTTTTTCAGCTGAGCCTCGTGTGTGTGCCACCCTTCCGTACTCGAGTGTCTAGCGTAGCTTTCCGCCACGAGCGACAACACACTCGTCATTTACAAAAGCCGCTCGGGCGAAGCTCTCTCGTCGGCTCTCCTCTCCGCTTTTTCGGCGTGTACACGGCCCGACTCTCCCTCCCATCAAAATAAATCCGCATCACCTTTTTTAAGGGTCGTCCGCCTGACGTGGGGACGCCTCTTTCCCCCTCTCCCCCTTTTCTCCCTCTTTCCCCTTTTCCTCAGTCCGGTGTAATCCGCCAGTGCGTTGCGCCTCGGTGCGCATTTCCGGGAGAGGACGAATGTGTGCGCCGCGGTCCTATGATTAACTTCCATTCACCGATGGCTTAACCGACCGCGGATTTCAAAGGACACACACCGGGACAATCGCTCTCTCCACGCCTGATCCCGTCCCATCCAATTTGCGGACGCTTCGCGAAAGTACGTCACTCTCCGGACTCCAAGATGCAATCGATATAACCCGGGCCCTATATATATGTATATGCGACTATATTTTCTTCGTAATCCGATGCGACAGGATGGTTCTCTATCGTGTACGACGAGGGTTGATCTAATTCGACGCATTGAATTAGCGCGATTGGCTTATGCGTGGTCGATATATTCGCGCTCGGCTGATCAGCTACTCGCGTCCGCATTAAATGTGAACATTTTGTTTCTTCCTGATTAATCTGAGAAACGGATTATTCCTCATCTCGGAATTGCTTTGTTCGAGAGAAGAAATAAGAGCAGCAATCCGAGTAAATAAATTTCTAACAGCATTCCACTGCGAAGTAGCTGGCGTTGTGTTTTCTTTTTTATTACAAATATGCAGATTTTAGAAGAAGAAAAACAATCTACGATTTTTTTTCTAACATGAAGAAGAGTATAAAAGCAGAAAAAAGGCTATATGTGTTGTTAAGAAAATGCGAAAAATATGACGAAACGGACTAAAACTTGCGACCCGCGAAGTGCACATTTCTCTCGAGTAAACTCGATCCCTTTGTTCTACTTTCAAAAGCAATCGTGAATTTTCTGAGATGAGGTCGCGCGGCGCGGTATAGTGTTCGTAATATTTACTCCCCACCCGGTCTCGAACTTGTCGTTTCGAGAAGGGTTTTAATTTCTGGAAGCGCGTAGTTCAAATACGGTGCATATTAAATGGCGCACTATTGAAATGTTCCCCTCCCCGGGATGATAATGTAAACACTACAATCTTCCGAATCGCTATTGCGCGCGAAATTGCGAATGCGCCATTTGCACCTGAACTCCACCATGTCCCTCCTACATTTTTGTAATCATTAAATATAAACAAGAACAATTAACAAGGCAAGTATTTATTTGCGAAATGTGTATTAAAACAGCACGTTTATGAAAACAGCAGGATGACCAATATTATGTTATTTTATGTCACATATGTGTTGTTATATATTAAAAACGTACATATTTGACGTACGTAAAAACAGACCATTTTATAATATAAGAAGAAGGTATAAAAAATAAAATAAAAAAAATATATATATTTGTATAAGAGAGGAGAGCTAATTTTTTCATTAATATTTGTCGGATATAATTTCACTGTCCGATACTACAGAAACGTTTGAAGCAAGTTGCGAGAAGCAGATTTGCAAAATAGTCTTTCATAAAGTATTTAATACGTCATATTTTATTTTTTACTTTTTTTTATGTCGTTATATTATTTGCATATGCATATTATTTGACGCGGCGATAAGCTCGGTGATCTCAAGACGTATGCTCAAACAATTTGCCGCGGCACTTTCGTAAGCAAACGATCGTGCGCGCGCGAACGTGTGTGCACGTCCAGTTTAACTGGAATTTCTAGAGATTCCTCCGCTTAGAAACGGCACTTTCGTGTCTAGATTGCACAAAGTTTCCCACGAACCCGAGTCGTAATGAGCGTTTAATTAATTGGACAACTTGCATACGTCGCAATATGTCTACCGTATTGCAATCTGACTTTCGTCAAAGTGGCAATCAGCCGATACGGTGACACGAACTTATTATCACAAGACTTCTTCATACATATAGACTACAAAGTATGTTACTCTCGTACCATTGCTGTACGCTTTTTTAATCATCACATTTCATATTCTACTGAAAATATAATTTTATTTTTTCTATATAATTCTAATCTAGTCTTACGTTTTTATTTTTTCAACATTAATTTAGTTAATTTGTTAATGGATAATAATGAGATATAGCTCTATATATGTTCGTGATATTTACTATTTAAACTATTTTTAAATTGCTCATTTCTTTGTGATCGATATTTACGCTTGATTGGTTAGCTTCTGCGCACGCATTAAATGTGCGATAATTGTTTCTTTTCGATTAATAGATCGAGAAATAGATTACTTTTTATTTCGAAATTATCTCCAGTATATATTTCCAGTATTTATTTTTTTTACATTGCTCATTTAATAGTTCTAAATGTTTTCGCAGAAAGCCCTATATATTCCAGCATGCCGTGCAAATTTATCTCATAAATAGTTTACGTCACGTCAAACGTCTTCGTAATGCCGCACATGTCGTAACGCCTATTCGGATTTCTGGGATTGTACGCGAGATTCCAACAATTCCCGCGGGAATTCCGTAGTTCGATAATAATGTTTGACAGATAATCCGACTGTAATCTGTAATGCGAGAGTTTATACCGCGAAACGCGCGTATTTCTTCATTAACTCGTCTTACACAGCGACGTTTCTGTTGCGCGTAAGCTGACGTTCTTAACGGAGCTCGATCTCATTTCACAATGTCGTCTCGTCTCGTCACGTCCGCCCGTGTTCCCACCTTAATAGACGAAGGTACCAAAGTGTTTGGCCGAGCAAACGAGCGTGTGTAACCGAGAATAGTCTGCAACGGATTCAAGTTTTCGCTACTAGGCAGGAAGCATCGTGCGACGCCGCTGAAGTTTGCTGCAGCCTTAATCTCCTATATTAAGGACGACGAGGACTTAATTAAGAGAACGATACATATCGCGACATATTCCAAAACTTGACGTGACGGTGGCGAACGAACTATTGAAAAGAAAGTGTGTGATAAAGATAATTTTTCCGAAAATTCCGATTTTCCATCAAAGACGCCTTCTAAATTACTCTGAACGTATACATATTGTAGCAATTATATATTTTTATAATTATTCGTATTCTCTCTTCAAAATTATTAGCAATCTAGTTTAGTGGAGCAAAATCTTTCTAATGTCCTTTGACAGTTAAATGTTTTTTCTCTTTTATAAATATATGTAATTAAAAATTGCTATTATACCGTATCATTTCTGTTTATTATTTTAAGAAAATTAGCTTACAACACTCAGAAAATCAATTTGCCGTTGTATACTCGAGAAATAAGGTTTCGCAATATCCGTGTGATGTTTTTCTTTTTTTTTTGCGATATCATCAAAATATGGCTCTATAATACTGTTGTCCCAAAAGAGACACCATTAAGGCTTGCTATTTTCTCATCGCGCACCGCGAAGATTACTTCGCTATCTCTGCTACGTTTTCTCATCTACCGCGTCTTACCTCAAATGAATATATTGAACAAAAGCGGTTTACGGGAGTTTAGTGAAAAGAGAGGAAAGTCCCATTCGGCAGACATGGCCATTTTAGTTACATAAGCTCTTGATTAGGCTGCGAATACATATGTGTTGCAAAAATAGCTGTCAAGTTCGAATATTCGAGACTTTGTTAATTTATTTTCGAATCTATTCAGTTACTCTGTTTTAGTCATTTTTATCTTTTCATTTATCCTTTATCATTTTCATCTTCACAAAGTGTTTATAGATCTCAAAAACATAAATGCAAATGGCATAGCAATATAATATAATTTTCTTATATAACAGCATTACTTATATACTGCTAGATAATAGTCATTTGCAATTATTTTCATCCTTTTGATAATCAAAGAAAGAGAGGGAGAGAAAGCGAGAAATAAAGAGAAATGTGGAAATAATTAATATTAATCGTCTCCCGGTACGCAGCTGCTGAATTATCAGAGAGAAATTATCCTTTATCACAATTATCAACAATTATCTTTCGTCCTTTATTTGATTGTAGGTCGTTTTTCTCTCTAAAAAAAAAAGCCTCATGCGATCGAAGTATTTTCTTGTACGAGTGGCGTTTAATACCCTCCCAAGACGTATATTTTTCTAGAAACGTCGTTTCTAAAGCGCTCCGCTAACCGTACAACATGTGTCCAAAGCTTAGGCTGATTGGCGAAAAAGAGACTACGACAATTCAAGACGCGCAACTTCTAATTCTACGGATGCGAGTACTTTATTGATTCCTTTCTCTTCATTTGCTGGAGATTACACGGTTTACTTCAGTCAGTATCTTCTTTACCAAAGACACAATGTTACAGCAGTCAATATTATTGCTTAGTTAACTTTTGCTAATCTCTATCTTATATTACACATATTTAGATATTTAAAAGAGATGTTTTGTTTTATTCCTATAATTTTCAATTTTAAAGGGATATAACAAATGATTTTTTTTCTTGTTTTTAAATTGAATACGAGCTATTTTTCATGTAGCTGCATGTTTTTGTAGATCAAACTGCAAGCAAAACCCTTGTTATTGCAAACAATATATATAAATATTTTTTGGCTTAAAACTTTAGTTTTTAAAAGTCGAATAAGTTTAGAGAAAAATATGTAGTTGGAAAATATATTTATCTATATATTTCGTACAGAAATTAATTTGTCAAATTAATATATAAAAACGAGTATTTTAAATTATACAATTGTTAATTTTGTAATTTATAACTTTGCTCATTATGTTGTTAATATCAACTTATATAATGAAAATGATTTTTTACAGAAAAGATAAATACCTAAAACGTTTTTACATTATTTTGTAATCAAGTCATCTGCCAAATGATGTACAAAGAACTTCGTAAAGTGTGTTGAAAGCGTATTCAGCGTTACTGAAACAAATAAATCCGCACAAAAGTTAAGCATTTTAATTTCTCAGTCAATTTATTCGCTTCTCATTTATACAACAGTTTTTCCAGAAGCAAAAGAGCTGTACTCATTTTCTATTCTCCTTCGTCCGCATTACGGGCGCACCTTCTCTACGCTGCATTAACAGATGAGTAATAATTGATAGTCGCAAGAGTTGTAACTGATTCTGTAGGTAGGAAAACGGAAGAAACCACCATCTAATCTTAAATCTAGAAAAAATGTATATATATATTTTTTTTCCTGAAGTACGTCTAATTTGTAACTTTTTCGCAAAAAAATCTTTTATATTAAACGGAGAACTTTATAAAACAGTTTTAATACAAATGTTTTTTCAAGAAAGAAAGAGAGAGAGACAAAAAACAAGTATATTATAATTTATTTCTCTGACACACACGCAAAAATACATATATGTATATTATATTTGAACACAACTTTTTATAAGATCATGTAAACTATCACGTTGCATAGTATACTTTTTAATGAACTTGTTATTATTATACGGTCATTAAGCGCTTGATCGTGCGCTTAATTAAACAAAGAACATGCCACATGTTCGTCTTGTTGATTTTTTTTTGCCAACCCTCTCGCAGAATAATATTGCGGCACGGTAATCTCATAAACTTTACGTCTCTTCGCTATCTTCTTATATGAGGGAGCAGCGTGCACGTTTTGCCGCCATAATACTCGTCTCTTCATTTTACATTCTCCTTTACCAATGAACTCTACCGTAATATACCGAAATCTTATTTAAGCGCCTCCTTCTCTCAAGAACCGTAGCAATCTACCGACGTTGCGCATTCACTCGAATATACGCTTGCATGTCCTTGCCTATCTTACTACGCTCACGCATATCTACGAATCAACGATGCAATTAAAGAGATTCGAACGTACCGAGTGTCTGGCTCGCTGATCGAGCGAGAATTTCCGACGATATGAGCGAACTTCCACCGTGAAAATGTTCGCGCAAATATATTGCATTTAAAAAGTTTCATGATCTTCCTCGTGTAACGCGCCTTAAAGTTTCAACAACTCAATTGACATATTTTTTTTTTTTTTATTTATTTGTCCTGGACCTGTATACTAATTTACTTCATACGGTGAATGTTAATACGTTATAGAATAATGCGCATAAAAATTCAAAAACATCTCTGCTGAAATTTGTCTCGTTATCGGAACATCGATTTCGGTGGTTTACAGAGAGACAAATCGATATTGTCAGAAATTCAACACGTTAACTATTGAGGGCAAAAGCTCGCTGTGTTTCGACACGATGCAAAAAAGATGAAGCGTCCTGTTCCGCGCCGTGTTCCGCTCTGCTCCCGACCTTCACGTCGAGCTACCGTGCACACGCTTCCGCAACCCGTTTCCCACCTCCTTGCGCGCCCGGTTCGCGCGCAAGTTTGCTCTTCCTGTGTAAGCTCGGACGTTCTGCGCGGACAAGCGCTTAATTAAGCGAATAACATATATCATCTTAACGCCTAACGCCCACCTTCAACTTCCTCGACTACCTTGCCTTGCGGTGGTACAACGCCGTACGGGGCGGGCCCAAGCGACGTACGTCGGACTCGGAAGAGCCGCGTTCGGTTCCACCTATCCGCCTCTCGTATACCAGGAGAGAAGGACGATGCTTTGAGCTCCCGAGGATCCTCGTCCTCGTTCTACCACGTCGACCGACGCGTCTTAATACGTTCTCTACCGTTTACCGTGTTCACCGTGACCGCGAACGTTGAAAATCTATGGGGTCACCTCGAAAATGTATTACTCCACTTCAGCGATATTACTACGTTTACACACTTTGTCATCTGTATATTGCCGGGAACGTGTTTAACGTGTGGCAAGGGATGAGACGCGATAGAGTGTTTACGCCCGAAATTGCTCTGTAATTGCATCAATATTTTATAATTTCGTTTGAAACATCTGGCGCGTGAATCCCTGATTTCTATTTTTTCTTTTTTTTTCTTTTTTTTTTTTTTTTAATATATGAATTCTTTCATAAACCGTACTGCTCAATTTTTTAGTTTTTTATTTTTGGTATTCAAAGACTGAACAGAGGGACAGAATAGAGAGAACATGGGATAGAACAAGGTAGGTTTTTGTATCTCATGTGCAACGACGAAACACTGCAGGCGAAACATGACGGGCTTTTGTCCGAGAACAGTATAACCCGTTGTAGTTTGGAAATACCACGATCCACTGCAACTACCAAATTTAGCGTTACGATAAAGGAAAATTTAGAACAGAGATGTTTTTGAATCTGTTTTTTTTTTTTTTTTTTTTTTGTTTCGATTTTGAATCGAGATATTAAAATTTATTTTTTACAGGTCTCACTAATCTCATTATTTTTACAAGTTGATATCAAAAAATCGCTTTTTTTAGTGAAATATAGACGTTGATAATCTCTAGAGATATTCTACACGTGCATGTTTTATATCTATACGGTGTACGCGTGTTTCTTCTTGGAAATTTCTGGCGCTCTGTATGCGTCCAGGTTCGATCGTAATGAAAAGTTTGTATACGATGTGGCCTTAGGCGTTGCGAGATAGCGAAACGAGGTCCTCCCCTTTCCAAAGAGATCGAACGAGCTGAGCGTTTATCGGGCGAGCCTCTCACCTCAATGATTTTAAGGCTAACTTTAGCAACGGTAGCATGAGAATCTGGTCCGATAGGCAATCACTATAAAGTATTGTGCGAGAGCGTGCTCTTCCTGAACGCGTAATTTTCTATCCATCGCAATGGGAACTAAGCTGTAGCAATGACTGATGAAAATGGAGAAATTTCCATCTTGCATTCATTGCCGACGACGGAACAAAGCGTTATCGCGACGCAAGTCTTAATTTAATTAAAATAAATAACGTTAAGAGAATGAAAATTAAAGATGCGAATGCATTGCGATGACAAATGTAGACGGTGAAGATTAAGAACCGCGGTAGTGCGCATTAGTAGCATTTGAGGAAGAAAATAAATGTCATCACGAATGCGATGAGAGGAAGCGAATGTGGGAGTAAGAAGGGCGCGGTTTATACTACCAAATGAGACTAGAACAGCTCGAATGTATTCATTCCTACTTGCTGTTCAATGTATTCACTATCTCTCAAAAACTGTTATTTTCGAAAAGATCATTATCAGAGTAAAAAAAAAAGTAAACTCTCTTTTAATCACTCTTTTCAATCGAACTAGTTTTCGAAAACTTCTTAGTTCAAAACTACAAATAGGAGCAACACAATTGTAAACGTCATCTTTCAATGTTAATAATTTTAAAACACACGTTACGCAATAAACAAGACAAGGAAGACGAAGAAATCGAATCGAAAAATTTTTTTTTCCTCGCTTTTCAGAAACAACAATTACTCATGAAAATTTATCTCTCTGGATTCACGTTTCTTTTCTAACTAATCTCAGATACGTTATTTCCTCCGGGATTCCCGGAACAAAATGTTTTAAGCTTGCCTGTGCGCCGGGATTCACCAGCGCGACCTCTTCGTCCGTTTAATACGCGGAAAGGAGCTAGCGCGATATTGAATTATCATTAGCAAATTCTATTATACGACAAACAGCGCAGTCCCCCTGCTAATTGTAACTCGTTAAAGCCTTTAACTATTTGAGTTGGAAGTTACCTTCCTGTAATTTCAATGGCGCTTTCACGGTCGTTCTCTATTCATGCGCGATGAGAGAAACTACTGTCACATCGTCGGGTAAGGACTTCTCTTCTAAAGACTGAAACGTGTCTAGCATAATTGAGACCATTTGAAATGCTTGCATGAACATTTTCAATGCTCCGGCGACACGCCGCGCCGTGACCTCCTAATAAAGTTAAATTACTCAAAATCGTATCGCTCGCCCGCAATACCATTTCATTCCACGAGTAAAAGCGTATCTTTCTTTTTTATGAATTGATATTAATATTACAGTTATATGTAATTTAAATACGTCAAAAACACATCGTAAAAAAGACGCAGTAAACTATCGTCTACATTTTTTCTCAATGCTTGTAATCAGTGCGATTGTCTTTTCCAAAGTTGCAGATGACGAAACCGTTGTTGCTATTTATCGATTTATATCATCTACGACTTTGCGCGGTAATGTCGTTTATCATATCCGAGAAGCAATCTTTTATATCATTGAGTCGCTGACATGTTGACAAGTAGCTACCTGTTTGAGAGAATGGCTTAGGTTGAGGAGGCGTGTGATTAATGTGAGCGGAGATAAGAGAGAGAGAGAGAGAGAGAGAGAGAGAGAAAGGTCCGACTTCCAACGCACAATCGACGGACGCAACCTACTCACCGACAATATGTATAATGAAATCACAAGCGTCGGTTAATGAAATCGTCAAATTTGCCTCACGCTTTCTCGGTCCGCGAAGAAACATCTGCGATCACGAATATAAAAGATTTGAATGTCGTCGCGTCGGGAAAAAATGGGAGGATTTGCGACAGAAAAAAAACGATTGCACACTCTTTTCTTGTAAATATTTGCAGTTATTTAGCACAAAAAGTTTGTGTGCCAAATAAAGATTCAACGGAAACTTAACGTTCTTTTGTTGCATAAACGATATTTAAAAAGTCAATTAATTTGAAATTAATTGTTGTCTCTTCTTGAAATAAATCAATAAATATCATCAAATGTACATGTGATATAGTTATGAAGTAATTGATAAATTGCGATTGTCTTTTCGAGTTTAAGCAATCTTTTATAAATTATATAACACATGTAAAATTTTTACTTTTAAACCAACCATTCCAATTATTTGACTTTCAAACAAAGTATTTTTTTAAGTTTAATAAAATATTAAAACTTTTTTCGCGGCTTGCGCTCTCTCATACAGCTTCGAAATTTCACTTGATTTATCCTTTGTAGATGCCTGATTCAACTCGCGGATCAATCGATGAACTTTACTGAAAAAGACCGGACCTGAAAAAATCCTAAGGTGATAACAGGATTTGAACTTGAGTCCTCCATATTTGCAGCCCCCGCACTAAATCCGCTAGACCACTTGTTCCTTTACTAAGATATAATTATTTTTATCTACTTATTCTCAAGTTATCCTACACATTTCATTTATTATTTCTTTAAATTATTATTTTATTAAAAATACTGCAGTGTAATGTACCCTAAAGGTAATTAATTTGG
>QVNV01010082.1:0-21585 GCA_014825455.1 Pseudomyrmex pallidus | reverse complement strand
ATAAGATACACGGCAACGTCTTGACAGTGACACTCATTCAGCGGATACTTTTATGTACTTGGCGTCGAGACGCTACCGCGTCTCTTAATTCTCTTATAAATAATTTTTTTTAAACAATCAAGAAACAATCAGAGAAAAAAATACTGTAACATGTTCACGTCTCAAGATACGCTACCGAGAGTACGTACAATCGTCGGTCTCCAGGGACAAAAAGCCACGTCGCTGAGGGACCAAGCACAAGCCCTCTTGACTTCTCGTCGAAAAATAAACTGCTGCTGCCCGACTCGCGTCATGCGAGGATTTACTCGGGAAAACGCCACACGGATATTCCGTAGGACACTCGTAAATACTAGAAAGCGCGATTATTTTCTCAGATCTCGTCGGTCGGGCTGAACGTGCTGCGACACTAAAGCAGTCCTTGACTTGGCCTTCATGCCTGGGGACACCATTATTTTTCTACCGCGAGGAGGAGGGAAGAAAGGGAGGCATGAGGGAGGACAGAGAGTGCGGGCGACCATCCGTCAAAGGAATCGCGCGCGGATGAAGATTCCCCCTCTCGCACCAATAAAAACAAACTTCGCCATTCGCAGCCATCCTCGCCGAGAGTCCACCTTCAGGCCCTTTTCTTGCCAGTCAGGCACCTCTGAGCTCCGCGATCCTAAAACAACTGAATCGCCGCTGCGGCTCGCTGTGAGAGACACACACATACAAAGTATGATAGAAATATGTTGATGATTTTGCGCGGCAACCTTTGTGAGAAGCACGCAACGCGTGTGCTGCAGTTGACGTTAGATTCAACGCGTATCGCGTTACTTTTCGCGACTTAAGTTAAATTACTCCGAAAACTACATACGTGCGCGATTATTGATGACTCACTACAAACCGTTAGAACGACTCACAACTGCCTGAACGAAATTCATTAACCCGCTTTTACCGAGCGGGTGGTGAGACTCAATTTCTCACGAATGAAGTGTGATTTATTAATACGCACAATAACACATAACGCTCGATGCACGCGGTATCTATCTGGAAACCGGCTCTCCGTTAGATACGCGTTACCGCAGATTTAAGTCCGGTCGAGATAACGTTCGCCACACAAATGTTAATAAGATACGCGAGTCAGTTAAGTAATGTTATAACCGCTTATCGGTTGATTTAATTAATGGAAACGTCCTCTCTCCCGACCCCCGCCGAACACAGGCGAGTGTATATACGTACGGGAGTCGATTTATCACGCGAGAGAAGGCGTGGACGCGCGGACTGGCAATTCTTTTAATCGAAGGTCCGGCTAGTGACGTTTCGAATCGCGCGATACGCAGGTATAGAGGCCGCATACCGCGATCGAAAAAAAAGGAGATGGAAAGGTAAAAAAAAAATAAACGACATTATAATTCGCAATAAAGTTCTCCGTCGCGCGAAGATCCGGCGCGCTTCATTATGCGGGACGCCGCGAGATTTAAGAAAAAGATGCGTCTGGGCGCGGGGTGAGAGGTTAAAAGAAGCACGGAATAGCAAACTGACGGCCCGTGTGGGAGGACATTATCTTCATCGTGGAGCCTGTTCGCCGTCGTGACATCGGGACACGTTGCCCAGCGTGACTCCGTATTATTTGGCGCGGCAGTCGCATACAGGGCCCCCATGACGCGGCTCGAAGTCGTTAGGCACCATTCAAAATCACCTTAAGTCGCCATCAAGTAGCGACTATTTTGTCCTCCTTCTCATGGGAGAGGAGTTCTCGCTAACCCACCTCCGCGGGCCCTCTCTCTCCGGATCGGGGAATTATAATTTGAACGACTCTCGGACCCATCAGGAAGGACAACACCGGCGCGAGCTGCTGATGCGAGAAACATTCCACCGACTTGATGGTTCTTCGTCGAAAGAGAGAGAAGCGCGAATATTGGAAAGACAATTCTCGTAATTTTCGGACATTTATAAATAGGTTTCGTCTCATCGTCTGTTTTTAATCTTCAATAGGTGGATCGTTTAAATGCAACACTGGATTAACGAGAAGCAAAAGTTTTAACGAGCTGACGTTACAAAACTGCGTGTGTGATTTGTCAATTTGTTTTAAGTGGTTGACGTTGTTTTCGAAGAATTTTTCGCCGAACGATTTATTTTCTACAGAAAACAAAACCGAACGTACTAAAGATAAGCACTTCACCTGTCGCTTTTTATATCTGTGCCTGCGTCTCTAACACGTTTACGCTTTTTACGTAATTAGTGCTTTATGATGCGTGTCATTCGACTCCACACTCATTACTTCGCCAGTGCCACGGCGGACGCTACTTTAGTAGCATCGCTGTTAAATCGCGCCCGCAGTAATATCGCACTAAAACGGGTCGTAGGTTGTAAGCGAATCCTTCGTTTGTGCTCTGAAAAAATCCGTGAGTATCGATTAGCGCCTTCGACGGCGGCGGACCATCAGCCGCTTTGTAGCCACGTCGGCGGGATTTTACGAGCCGGCCGGCGAAAAGTATATTCGACAAAATTTAAGGCTTTATCTTCAAGCACCGCGCACGAACTTTTGTCAGAAATATATTTTCTCTACCGTTCATAAACATCCCGCCGACAGCTGGAATCTCGCGTCACGTCGTAAAAATGGAAACCGGTGACTCCGTACGTCCACATACCGATGTGTGCGTGATGATCTATTATCATGTCAAAGAATGGACCTTCGATTGGAGGGAGATAAGTCATCGACGTACACCGATATAACTCAATTTTTCGTTCGTAACTTACGAAATTAGTTAAAAACTAAGTTTACACATTATTTTTATTATTACCGTCTTCTCTTTGTGTGTTTAGTGAATTGTTTTTTTTTACGAAAAGAAAATACATTTCAGAAGAAATAAAAGATGAGGTCATCTCCACGAACACACTATCGGACATTTCCTGCTGGGCAGAGCGACTTCCCTCGCGACTTCCTCCGATATATTTATAGCAGCCGCACACATGTGAAAAGGACCGTATTAACAAAAATTCCCCGCGACCACAAAATATCATAAGCGAGCTATTCATCGCCGCGCTGTCTCAAGGTACAAGACTCATCATTATCCGTTGATGAAGAGCGTTGAGAGAGCAGTGACGGGCCGCATTCGCTGTCTAAAACAACGCGTTCTTTCAGTCCTGTTTCGTGCGATAGACCGACGCGAGGAGTCGTCCGCGAGTCGAGAGGAAGACAGAGGGGAATAGTGTGCGTTGCCGGTTGTCCGGCTTGGCTTAGGTTAAGGTTCATCGCGTCTCTTCGTCGAATCGGCCCGGCACAAGGACATCGTTATATCCTTTGATTAAAATGAGTCGGCTCGGCTCGTTTCCGAATTAGAAATTCTACGGGGCGGCCGGTTTCGGTCTCTCTTTCTTTCTTGCACGCTCGTAATATCGTTCGAAGTATTTTCCATCTCTTCAATCTACGCGGAAAAGAAATCGAGACATCTCCTCGATTCGGAATGGGCCCCCGTTCCGGTTCCTCGAAATCAGGTGAGTGGTTATCGAACGACGAGGGTGGATCCGATTCCGAAACTCAGGCGTGACCAATGTAGAACCCGGTGTTCTCATGGAACCCCTTCGAATCCGAAATAAATACTTGGGAGTTCGAGAAGCGGAACAATCTCTTCCTTCCAGAAGATACCGTCTTTCTCAGTTAATTGGGTATAAATTGGATCCAATCTAATTCGAATTAAAGCCGCAGGTTCCGCCGCAGATATGTATCTCGTTTTTTCTCGATACCATTTGGAAGATTTCTTTCTCAGAAATCTACACACTTTGAGAAGGCACTGCCGGACGTGCTTATATATGAATAACTTCGTTGTCGATGAGCAATATATTTTACGATCAATCTTTTTTTTTTTTTTTTGCAACAATCATTTCTTTTTATCGATACTTTATAAATGTCATTTATGTTGTGGCATTTGTAACAAACATAAAAAAATGGAAATGCACCAAAATAAATCGTTTATTATTTTATTAAATCCCTCCAATTGGGCGTCGCGCTTCTCTTTCGCAAATTGCCGCTCGAAATGAGCTCGATCCGAACGCGATCCAATCTCGATCGCCGGACGACCGCAACGCCCGATGTCCACTTGGGAAGTTCGTATACGTGGAGCGCAATTTCGAGGCAATCTGAATCTCAAGACGCACACAACACAATGTCCCGACGCATCCTTTTCATCTCGCTTAGCCGCGGCACCACCTGTGCGCCAGTAAATCCGGTTATAAAAAAGATCCGTGCGCGCGTTTAGAGACCGCGGGAGCGGAGGAGCGAGAGAGAGTAAATTCGAAGAGAGCGATTCACAATGAGCGGCGCTTTATACGCGCGAGAGCGCGGAGAAGACCACCGGCCAGGCTCGTTCCCGGCGAGTTAAACGCGTTTCGAATTGAAACGGGCCTCGCGCGCGAGCGCGATAGGATTTAATTCGTCTTTAAATCTCATGATCCACGGATGGACCCATGAGAAATCCATCCACCCGAGAAAAGATTCATTCGCTCGCCAAGAGAGAGCGAAAGGATTAAAACCGGAGATCCAGATCTAACTCATTATTTCAGAAGACGCGGGATTATCCGCCACATATCATGACCTCTCTCTCTCTCTCTCTCACTCTGCGCGGTGTTAATCCGTCTGTGTGATACGATTAAATAAGCCGGTTGAACGGAAACCGGAATCTCCGGCGAGTTCCCTCGTTACGTGGAAGCATCGGAAATGAAACATTAAGTAGAAATGACGAATTTATTTAAAAGAGACGAAGAAAAACGAATTAAAATGCAAAGCAAAAACACGGGGAGCATCCTCATAAATATTCCAGAATCTTGAATATATGCTTTTTTAAATCTCGTGCACGCGGCGACGTGTTCACACGCGATTCTCGGCGGTCAAAGAGATTTAATTTCGGCCGCTGGGAAAGCTGGGACGTATATGTACGTGTCAATTAAAGCGGATCGCTCGTTCGGCTTTCGTGCTCGCTACGTGCGGCGTGTGTGCATTTGATTAACTCCGTTTTCGCCCGTCACTCGCGCGAGCGTCTTTTTCCCCGGCCGATCCTCAACGCCGATTCCGCGCACTTTTATGCGTCGCGGCGAGCAGTCATTATTTGGTTAACCGCCCAATGTACGTACCCAATGCGTCTTTGATCGATGCTCAGTGATGCCGCGCGCTACCATCGCCGAGAAAGAGTGTCAATTATTTTTGCGAATCTCTTTAACGAGCGACGCTTTTGTAGGTCGAAGTTCTTTCAACGACGACTTTACGACCGATGCTCGATATCTGCCGAACGGCAGCCGGGAATAATAAACCGAAGGTTTATCGTTCGCGATGCGTTTGCGATCATCACGTGGGTTTCGAGACGCTTAATGAGAAAGCGCGCCGAAGTGAAAATGTTTAATTACTTACATCGCAACAAAATATGAGGCTTTTCGATGTAGTTAATAGCCGGCAGTGATCTCCAAAAAAATAAAAAAATAAAAAGAAATAATAAAGCATGGAAGTAATGCGAGAAGCGTTTGTTTTCTTCTTTCGTCGCGCGTTACATCGACGTTGTTCGAACGGGTCGAAATCTGTTCGGATGTGGCACGATCGTTATTGAAATTAACCAGCATGTAATCGGCTCGTAAGCGCGTTACCTTAAACGGACGGGTAAGCGCGAAATTTGCAGTTTATGGGACAAGCATATTACACTTAGCGCATTATCGACGTAGCAAGGTGCGAAAACCATATTTGGCCGCGCTTCGATAAATCCGCGCCAGAAGACAGAAACGAAATATTATCGATATTATTATCCGTCGCTTTCTTTCCATTTATTGCTCACGCGGATCCAGTTCGACGTCTTGCAACGACGGCTGTCTTCGAACGTCTCTTTTAATTGGTTTGCCATAAAAGCGGTCTGTCCGCGCGCATCCTGACGCGGCAGAACTCGGCAGATCGCCGACGACAAGAATCATTTTATTATTAAATTCCCCGAAACGGAAGAGACATTAACTTTTCGGTAAAAACGTAATTTACGAGGAGCTGCTACTTTTGTCACTTTGTCATTTTTGGAATTAGTATTCTCGCGAATTATTGTCGCGCGGCTGGTACCAATTACCAATCCATTAATCATCCGTCCTCACGAGAGAAACACATTCGGCGGCAATGTTTTTCGTCCATTTCGAGCGAGCCGCCGCTTCGTCGGATTTAATTTGGTCGACGCGATCCTCGAGCCTGTGACTGTGTGTGATCGCGCGCGATTACGGTCGCGGCGGCACCTGCTTAACACCGCCCGCGGCAAAAAGCGTTTACCACCGCCCGACCCGGCGGTGATTACGAATGCGATTCGCGTGCGACGCGGCGTCGTTCTCGCGCGTCCCGGCTTCATTGAAATCCGCGACCGACCGAAAAGACGTGCTAATGAACAAGACGCGTGGTTGATTATAGAGCGGCGCGCGGCCAACAAGCGTTCGGAAAGAAGAAGAACACGCCGCTAAGTGGCAAAGAAGCGACCACCTAGCGAGCGTGCGAAGCACGGGATAAATCCTTTCCTTTGGAAGGTAAGAGTCGAGCCGATGATGAGAGAGAAAGAGAGAGAGAGGGCGGGTCGCCAGATGTCTCCTGACGATGTCGTCGATACACACGACGACTCGCCGCCAAGGAAAGTGTCATAATCTCGGGCTTTGCTCGTGCCAGCTGGCTAATTTCCTATGCGTCGAGCCGCTCAAAGCGCACGGCGCAAATGATGCTCGGTGAAACGTATAATGCGAATAGCCGCGGCAACGATAAACCCGGGGAAGACTTATGCAGAGCCGCTTCGGAGGTATTTGCAGGCCTCGACGCACTTCAATAGAATACATTTTTTCGTAACGCGATCCGCCAGACAGGTACGTAAATTCCTGAAGGTATAAAGAAACACTTTGTCACAAAAATTCGCACAAACGTTCCGCGCAAGTTTGCATCCCGAGGAAACGTCTCTCGTCGAACATGTTCGAAATTAAAAATACAACAGCGATGTTGCAAGGCTCGTTCACAGAGGCTCGAAGACGTAAGAAAATTCGAACGTTGATTAATTATTAATTTAAAGGCTCGCGAAAGCGTTATTACTCTCGCAAAGAGTATGAAATATACACCGCATAATTTACGTCAATGTATTCAGAAACAGGAAGTCTCTATGACCTATGACTAATCACTTATACGTGATGTACAAGCTACTTGACGGTTCTATTAGCGCGTTTACTCGTTGCCACTGCGTTACCTCACTACGTGAGTTAGCGTCTGTAACGTGTCGGTGTGTGTACATCGATTTTCGCCGTGTGACTGACACGACCAATAAGACGAAGTGCAAAGTGATTTCCGTGGAATCGAATCCACAGTGTGTTACAATTTACTCGCTAGTAAAACTACCAACCATATTTTTTTTTCTCTCTTAGACTGAAAAATTACTTCCTTTATACTTTCCCTACAGTAGACCGTGGCCCTTTGTGTTCTCGCACAGTGAACAAAGGTTGAGTCAGGAACAAACCCCCGAAGCTAACCAACAAACGATTTCACATTTCTGGAACTAGACCGCGCGGACGGAACTTTTACAAAGTAACAACTGCAAGGCACAAGAAGTTTCCAGGAAACGCAAGCCGTCTGCGGAAAACTGACCGACCTACCGGTCAATTGTCCGTCCGGTGTATATAATTGAAAGGCACGGCAAATCCTTTTTCCCGAGTTCTCTTATAATCTATTCGTGCGCGGTGCGATCAGGCCACGACGGAGTTTCATTCACAAACGGTCACGACGGTCACAATGGCGCGCGCTCTACGGCCTATCCACGGTTATCTAGGTCTCTAAATCCTCGAGTGAAATACTGGTAGGTTTCATTGAGCCTCGAGCCATCGAGCAATTTCGCAGCGGCATTGACTGCGCCTAAGGCGACACTTGGCAAGTTGAATTGGCAGGAAGCCCGACGCCGCTTAACTCTTCTTTCAACAAGATTATCGCTCGGTTACTCGGGTCGTACTCGCCCATCGAGCCCCCGACTTCATTCGTATTGTTGTGAGTGCCGACTGCAACACGACGATTCATAAACCTCCCCTTCCCCTCGTCGTCGGTAGACTGTCCCGAGAACCGATTCCGAGAACGGAAAGCTTCCAAGTGTCTGAAGTAGGTGATCGATAGCAGTTGCCTATGAGAACATTCCAAGCTCTTGTTCTGCACTTTTTCAGATATCGCGCAATTATTGCTATCGATCGCAATTAAACATCGGTTCCCTCGTTCGCTTCTCTTACTCCGCTAGAGGAGCCAATTAACGACGAGTATCGATATCACGGAATGAATCGAGTATCTCGCCATATAACTTTAGTTCTCTCTTTCGAGAAGACGATCTCATTCTAACAACTCGCGCGGTCGTTTTCGCGATCTCTTATCGTTTTCACATGGTTTCCATTATTCGTCGTTAGCATACCGTTGAGAGTTCTAATGACGAGGCGTCTGTGTGTGTGCAAAAGCTTGCACGTGAGATGGTCCTAATGGAGGGGGGGCCGAGTCGAAACTAGTCGGCGTCCACTTACCACATTCTCCCTCGCACTTAGTGCATTTAGCACCGCGGTCAACTGACCGCGTAATCATCGAGGTACGAGCTCGAATAATGCCCGGGAACGCGCCGGTCTAAGTGAATTAGTGCTGCGTGCACTTTTTTTTTATTTTTTTCTCTCGCTTGCTTTTCGTCAAGCGCAGGCGCGCTCTAATGGTTCGCCATTTACGGACGTTGAGAGAACAATGGCCCCCCCCGTGTATCGATTTTCGCGCTCGGTTTCCGACAGTCTTCTCACTTGTACGCTTTCCCGACGTGCGGATGCGATTTGACATTTAAAATTCAAATGCGCCGTTAGGCAAATATTCATTCGGGTCTCGTCCGCAAAAATTTATTACGACACGATGTTGCGCGTTATCGCGCGAAATGTCTCAAGCTCGTGGAGTAATTTATGTGCCGCAAACTGGAGTAGGAGAGAATATCGCGACGATATTCTAAGACCTGTCATTAGTCAGCGCCGATAACTCGCGCGAAGACCCCGGCGACGAGAAGCGTGCTCTCACCTCGACGCGCAAATCCTGCTTCTAATTGCGCGACGAGTCGAATTTGAATATAATCTCCCTCGACTTTGACAGCGCGCTACGCGCGTGTGTATGTGCATATACACCTAACAACGCGCGAGTATCGCCCGGGCGAGCGATTTGCTTATCATGACGAATGTGCCGGGCTGTCGCGATTAATCGATTTAACGCGATTCCGAGAAGGCTTCCTCGCGGCTTATGGATATGTTAACGAGCGCGGCGCGTTGCGTATGCCGATAGCATCGAACACGGTTTCGCGAGCATTCACGAAATATAATTGGCCTGTAATTAATGACACCGTCGTTATTGACAGGTGGCGAAACCCACCGTGCGCTACGCGAGTCGCTCGGATCGCCTCGACGACCGCGCCCCTTGATCCCGTTTCGGGCTCCATTTATTTTTGAGGTTTAATTGCCTCAACGTGTTACGGCATAATCACCGTCACGGTACAACACGATCGTGAGATATCGCGCGGCAATTGCGAATATGTTTATGATCGTGCCCGCACCTTTGGATCGCCTTTGCCGCGAGTAATTTTGTGAAGAACCGGTGCGCGCGAAATAAATAGTTTGGAGAGAATTTTTAAAGCGATATATCTCACGCGCGCTCGGTGGCGTAATGTCTCATTACATCGGAGAATTGCGAGAATCGGGATTGGGTGTTCGCGCAAACACCATTTTATTTTAAAGGCGTTTGCGTAACACGGTCTCGATCTGATTTTTCATTAACTTCGCCCTCTCGACGGATATATATCGTTGTGTGTATTTTTGACGTGACAATCCTTTTGACACGACAGACGATTGTTCAATAAAAATTGTAATCCGTGTGGGATGTATGTAAATTTTATTGATAAGTTGTTTGTTAATATGTAGGATTTCTGCGGATATAAAATGTGGACATACAGAGAAACAACAATTGCATGGAAAAGATTTATTTATTTTTTTTTCAAAAAAGCGCGATACACGTTACAGTGCGCATCGACGAGGGACAACGATTATAACTATTGTATATGGTAGTGTATACTCGCCTAAAATCGATTGATATCGGTAAATAACTTAGTAAATTCCGTTAATATCACAACACATTATTTTCCTCACTTGATCTCGTACGCGCTGAGATTTCCCTTGCGCCTTCTCGAGGGAAACCAGTCGGACGTGCGGTTCGCCTGATCGATAGATCGCTTCACGTTCGCCCGATACTCGTTCTCGTATGCGTTGAGATACAAGTTTTTGAGGATTATTTGATTATCGAGCTCGGAAGGCGGCAGGAATCGTTTCGAGCGGCTTTGCTGTTGCGCTTGCAGCTCGTCGAAAGTGAACTGCTTTGATTTGACGTCGTCGACAGGCCTCGACTTTTTTGAATTCTTTTCATCGCCCGTCACGGACAGAAGCTTCCTCGTCGGACGCGAAGCGCCCGCCGCGTCCTCCGAGGCGTTTCGTATCCGCTTGCTGCGATGCTTGGGCGCTCCCTCTTTCGCCGGAATCTCGTTGTCCAGCACGGAAACGTCGTTACTCGGAATTGTCGATGATTGATTATCGTGCGGCTCGACCGTTTTCGTCGTCGCCGGTGTTGTCGTGCTGGACGCGACGACGGTGACATCCTCGTCCGTCGAGTTCAATCTATTCTCTATGATATGTTTGAAAAACGCGTACATTTCACCAACCGTAAAAGACGTGCCGTTTCTCACGGTGAACTTGTCGATGTTCATCTTCTTGATCAATTCCTCGGTCGCGTTGCGCGCCTCCAACATCGACAGCTTCTCGGTCACGTAGCTGTTGACAAATTCGTAAAAGCCCTTGTAGTAATTTTTCCTGTGCTTCTTCTTGTCCTTGCGCTTCTCCGCGTACGATATGCCCTTCCGTTTCGCGTCCTTCCGATTCTGCTTCTCATTCCAGCGTATAGACTTGTTGTAGAACCTCATGATTCGCTCGAATTCTCTCTTCAGCTTGATAAACTCTCTTTGATTGCGTATCTCGAAATCCGAGCGGGATCTGTTGCCGTTTCGTCGCGACTCGGCGAGGTCCACGTGGAAAAAGTTCTTGGTCATCGCGTTCAGCAGATCGTGCATGGTGCTGTTGCTCGAGTTATTCGGCTGCTTGGCGTCCATGCGCTGCAGTTTTCGGTACACCATTTTGAGAAAGTCGATCATTCTCTCTTCCCGCAAACGGGATTTATTGCCGTGACTCGCGTGCGTCTTCCAAACGGACGAATCGGACGCGTTTGTGTTGTTTTGATGACTGGCAGCTAACTTCGCGTCCGCTTTGTGTTTCGGATGCTCACGATTTTTGTTCATCTCTATATGTAAAAGCTTCTTGCCTACTTTGCGGAAGAACTCGATGAATTTTCTGAAACATTAATATCTTATTTTTATGCTTGTAATATGTTTGTATACGACGATGTTTGTATAAAACTTTTGTTAAAAAATGAAACGTAATATTATAATATTATAAAAATTATTCTTTACAAGTCTGTGTATTCTAAAATTATATTTTAATATATTTAATTATTACTTCGTAAGTGCTTACTTGTAATTCAGAGAAATATTGTCGTCCGCTGATCTACGTCGCCTGCTCCATCTGAGTCTAGGATGCTGTCCACGGATGCACTTAGGTAATTCCTTCGGTCTCCACGAGCCGCTTATGCAGGTCGCGCCGGTCGGTCCGTCATCGAGAACGTAACCCTTGTCGCAATCGTACATAATCTGCTTGTTGTTGACGATCTTCCTCACGTACGGTCTGTAATCGTAAACTCCCATGTTGCCTACTAAGAAGACCTTGCCGTTGGTGATCAAGCCTGGGAACGGACAGAAGAGCTGAATGCAGTGCGGTATGTCGCCGATCCAAGTGCCGTATTGACACTCGACGGATTTGGACGCGTTCAAAGGACCGCCGCCGATCAGTTCGTAGCCGTCCTTGCACTTGAAAATCGCCTTCATGCCGTGATCGGTTTTCGGCGCTATCACCATTCCGTTTTTCGGCATTTTCGGCATCTGCTTGCATCGGGCCGGCGTGCAACTCGGCACTATCGACCAAGTGCCGTTGTTGCACAACACCGGGGTGCTGTTCGCGGCGAATTCGTAATTCGGAATACAGCTGACAAGAAGTCCCTCGCCGTGTTCCACCACCGTGACGTTATTGATGTGATTACCGTTCTTGCTGTGGCTGGCAATGGTGACGTGACCGTTCTCGATCTGCGGGACGACACACGGGGCTAGACACTGCGGTAAAGGATAACTCCATTTGCCGTTCTGAAGGCAGATAGACGAAGTATTGCCTTCTAGCTTCATGTGGTTCATGCAACGGAAGATGATGCTGGCGCCCAAACCTGTGCCTGTATTTTTTGCAAAAATTGCACAAAGACAATTAAACACACAGTATTTGTTTGCTTATTAAATATGTTTTTTATGCATATATTTATTTCAATTTTAAATAACACACCATTTTCAATATTTTCGATCCAGCCGTTATACAACACGCCAGGTGAACCGCAATTGATTTCCTGGCAAGTAGGCGTCTTTCCAGTCCACTTTCTGTCAGCGCCGCAACGTCTCGTTGCCGCGCCTACAACGGTGTAACCGTACTTGCATTCATACGATACGATGGAATTGTACGCGTAGGAGGTGTAGACAGCCTTGCCGTCGACTGGATTTTCTGGCTTTGGACATTGCACGGACGTGACCTGCACAAGATAGCAGGCACGTTTGAGAGAGCACATTTTCGCATTCTTCGGAGAAATGTACTCCGGCATTGACGTTCGGCTCGTGTTTGCTTACTTGAACGCATTGCGGTAACTCCTTCGGAGTCCATGTGCCATCCGCCAGGCACAGTTTCTCGGCTTTGCCGACTAGTTCGTACTCCTCCGAGCAATGATACGTCACGCGACAATCATACGTGTAACATTCCCCTTAAAAAGAATCAGCAATTGAGTTTTTCTTATAATTAATGTAATAAACGCAAATCGTAATTATCGAAACTCACCAGAATGCCATCCGTTGGGAATGCCCGGTGGTTGTCCGCAGGACTGCGGCTTGCAAACGACGTCCGGTCCGTACCAATTGGCGACGCTTTCTTCATAAGAAAGCGCTTTCATCATACACTTCGCTTTCTTCGCGCCCGTAGCGTTGAATCCGTGATTGCAGAAATATTGCACCGTACTGTCAAGATCGAAGGTCGTCTGTTCCGGCGGAGCGTTATGATACGCGTTCTGAATCTTCGGCGGTTGAGAACAGAAGGAGTTGCCGTCTTTCTTGCAGGACGGAGTGGTACCGGACCAGTGACCGTCGCCGCGACACTTTCTCTCGGATATGCCGACCATAAAGTAATCAGTGTCGCAGGCGTAACGGGCCTTGTCCCCGAAGAATCTTCCGGTGACCATTATCACGCCGTGCTCGATTTCATTCAACGCCGGACATTCGCGCTCGGGCTTGATGCACGAATTCCCGCAGGCTCCGTCGCATTTGCATTTCTTCTTCTTGCTCTTGCAGTCGACGTCGGTCGAGCACTTTCGCAAACACTTCTGGCCCATCAGTTCTGCCCTTTCTTCGTCCCTCGGGCAATCAGCGGAGGGTGAGTTTCGCGGATTTTTGTAAATACGACTGTCGTCGTCGATCTCGGGTTTCGGATAGCCATCGTCGTCGTCGTCCTCGTCGTCCTCGTCCCAATCCTCGTCGTCGTCGTCGTCATCGTCGACGGCCGCTTGCTGTCGTAGCTTCGACTCCGAAGTAAGAAACTGGGCGCACAGCAAAAGCAAGAGAACGATCGCGCTTGGTCTCATTTTGAGTGAGAAGACGATTTTCGGATCGTAATTGTAGGTTCACTGAAGATAACACCAGCAGTTGGACTACACGACGGTTACGTTACACGACGGCACCGACTGGGACGTTTACATGACCGCTTGTCTAAACGAACTGACCATTTCACTGGAAGACCTGCGAAGAGTCAGTGCTGTGAGCTTCAGGTGCGCGCAATCGCCCATCGAAGTGCTACCGGTCCAGATATCCCCCTCAGAGCACCGCGGAAATCATCCCGAGCTACGGCCGAGAACGACGTTGTTTCTTCCGCGAGCGCGACTATTAATCGAGTCCGCCTGTTCGACGTCCGGGAGGATTAGGGACTCCTCTCGTCGGTCCCTCTCTTGCCGGAGTGCTTCTTCGCTCCTACTGGCTCCACCTCGTCTCCTCTCGCTCTAGCCTACGTGCTTTTTTCTTTATTGTACGGACTGCGGTCCCCCGCTGACGGGAATTCGCGGATATTCGCGCATCTCGTCGCGCGCATCCAGCCTGTTCAATACATCTCCTGGTTACCCCAGCATCCAGCAGATGGCGAGGAGACGCGCTGATAAAAACGGTGAGGTTGCGCAGCCACCCCGAGCACTCGGCTCTCTTCGGTGGTGGTTACTCGCGATACCAGGGTAGATGTTGTAACACGTTATACGTGCATATTTATACGTTGCACTTCAATTAAATTTTAATTCTCAGTTATACATTCAAAGTTGCAATTCAAATGTAACTTGTAAGAGAATAAAAACGATGGCTTTTTTGTCACGCGCTATGTAACCACTACTTTGAAACGAGATGTTACCTTTTCTCTCTCTTTCTTTCTTCGTAAATCTTTTATCCGACTCGTGGTCGTTAAAGCAGCCAAAGAAATCGCGAATTATCCCTAAAGCGGAAAGCTCCTTACCGTGTAATCAGGGACCACTAAATTTTTTAACGCGCGCCTTACGTGCGCTATACAGTTTTGTTGAGAAAAAAAAATCTTCCTCAAAGAGTATACATACAAGAGAGAGAAAACTCCGAAATTATTATTCACACAGAAGGCGACATTTGAGAGAGGAGTACGGGAACGAGCAAAAACGCGACGCCGCGAAAATGCCACAACGTCGTAAAAATTACACCGAGGAAAGGTGTTATAAAACGACGCATGGCGAGCGCTTCGGGGTTCAGAAGAACGCGCGAGCATTTGCTGCAAGCCCGTCCCGAGCCGGTCTCGAGCACGATATACGCAGTGAATACGAATTGTCTCTCTAAAAGCGCGCTCGCCTTTTAGCCTCGTTTCGTCCATCGTTTTTCGCGCGACGTGCAACAAGTGCACTTTGTTCGCTCAAACGACGCCTGAGAGCGTTCACCCCTGACCTTTCGTAATTTTACGAGATTACGATAGAACTATACAAACGATTGAACTATACAAACGTGTATATATGTAGGGCCCTTATGAAAAAAATTTACAATTTTTAATTTAACGTACGACGCCGCGACGAATTTGCATGACAAAGTAGCAATTTGCCTATGGTCGCGAATAGCGAACGAGCGAAAAATGCGCGCGCCTCGTACGTGCGTGGGCAGTAGCCGGGGGATCGGTTTTCATCGGACAAACTCAAGCTCATTTCCGGCTCGTGCTTGTTAGTCGTCACGCTACCAGGATAATCCTCGATCTCTAAGTCAAGCGTCATCGTTAGAGTAAGCCTATGTCGGCTATTGTCTTCGTAACGATAACCATCAATCGGTGTGGTTCGATGCCGCACCGTGGGTGATCGTCGCTCCACAATCTCTTCTATCGGCTTCATCGTTCACGCGCTGTGTCTTCGGGATGTCTTCATTTGTCTTATTCAAATGAGAGGAATTTTTTATCGGGCAGAGTATTGTGGCTTGAAATAGGGAAATAAATTCTTCAATCTCTTAAGTGCGCTCTTTTGTGTAAACACACACACACACACACAACTCTCTAATATATTTTTAATTTTGTTCTTCTTAAAAATCTTAAAACTTCTGAGAAAAAAATGCGCAGCAAAAAGTCTTCTTTTACGTCTGATTGACACGTTTCTTTTTTTTTATATACTTACGTCACTCCGATATAAAATGTCGACTGAGTTTTTAATAAGACTGGTTCTGAGGAGTCATTCAGTGTCGCGCCTTTTCCGAGGTAGACATCCGAAGACCGGATTGACGGAGTGGCAGTAACTCGGTAGCTGAAAATGGGAGTGGCTGGAAGACAAGAGGACAGCTCGCTCAAAGACATCTTCGTGGCGCCTCTCCGCGGTTGTAAGGAGTGACGGAAAGCAGTGAGTCTCACGCACAGAGAATGTCTTCGTCACGCACGTAAAATCAATAATTTAAAAGAATATCACTTTCTTTTTACATTGTCTCTAACGTAACGGGAAATCTCGTATTATACGTGTTCTCCTCTCGCGGACAAAAAAAAATTGACAAAAATCGCAAGTGCGAACGATACCCAGTGATTTTTTCATAGCGCATTTTATACACACGTGAGAAACTCTGCCGCCTGTTTCTCTGAAGGATGTCCCTTTTCGTCCTCGGTGGGCGGCACACGCCTCGCCAGCTTTAAGAACGAGAACCGACTATCAAAGTGTCGGTTTACGAGTCGCCTACATTGCCGCAGCATCCCTTTTTATTCTCTTTCTTCTCTCTAAAAAGCTCGAATACTTTCGCGTGGGTTGCTCTCAACTTAGCGCAATTTTTCATTCTATTAATTTCCTCTTAGAATGCCTGGGAAAACTGAGAATAAGCGAGAAAACATGATTGACGGAGTTTGCGTTACGAGATCCGCGGGGAGCTTGAAAGCGTCGCGAGAAAGCGAGGGAGAGAGAGAGAGAGAGAGAGAGAGAGAGAGAGAGAGAGAACGAAGCACGATCGTAAATTCGCGGAGGTTTCGCTTTTTTTTCAATTAACTCCATTCCGCCGGATGTGGAAAAGTACGGGGGAAAAAAACCTCCCGGACTCCCGGCAAAAGCTACGCGTTTCTGCTCATTCTGCAGCTCGTTACGCGACCATTATCCCCAGTCTCGCGAATCCATTATTCTCTCTTCAGCCTCTCGAAGCTTCTTTTGCGACTCGCGCACCGTCCACATGACGCTGCGGAATAATGGTTTACGGTCGTTCCCCGGACGACGTCCGTCCGTTCGTTCCTGGACTTCTCTGATCGCACGCGCACGCATACTCGTCGTCGGCGGCTCGCGCATAATCCGGTCGCAATTTTTCGCACTCAATCACGAAGCAAATGACGCCAGTTGTTGGCGTTGGTCTAGAAGAGGCGAAATTACGGGAATGAAATTGATTTAAGCAGACGCCTGCGGGGATGTGCTAGAGAGAGTTTTGCAACCGGACGTTTCGGCTTATGGCCGATGATTGCCCGTTCTAGTGAGTTACTTCTGCGTTCATCATCGGCAAATGCAAATTACAAAAATGCGAACAAACAGCAACTGTTGAAGCAATTATCGGTTGTTTCGCTATTTTTTTTTTTTTTTTCTGTTTTGTATGTTTGTCCCAATTTTACGTTTCCTCTTTCTAATGCAATTGAACTTTTGAAGTTGATTGAAAACAAATCATCTGTTACGAATTGTAACATTATTCGAATCGATTCGTCATGTGTCATCGTACGCACGATGCTAGCCAATGAAACTTTTATGATTTTATCCCTCTTCGCGAGATCAACTCGCATTGACCGATAAACGTCTCGGCGCAATTTCCCGTCGCCGATTGGCACTTAAACTTTCTTTAACTGCCGGCATCCACTTCGGTGAACGATCTCGAGCGCTCTCGAGAGGATCGCAGAGGCATTCACCACGTCGTCACTTACTCATTGGGATCTTTATGCCCGGCTTGCACCAGCGTCGCTGACGTTCTCTTTTGTGCGCGACGCCATCGACGACGAGCGCGTTTATTTGACGGATATGCACCTACGCCGCGCGCTTCCTTTCACGACTCTCGGTACGTGCCTTGAGCGGCATTCGACGGACCGGACTCTCTTGCGAGACGGCACCGACAGTGTCGTTCAATTCAGAAGCAATTGAATTCACAATTCCGACCATTGCGGCGGAACGATGGCCGGGAAAGGATTACGCACGGCACGCTGCCGGGGCTGTGCGTGCCGCATCTGCATCCATGCATAGAAAGAGACCGCAGACATATGCATAAATGCATACGTGCATGTCTCCCCGTACGTTGCATCTCGCGCGCACGTATAATACATATATGCGCGACGTAACCGACGGTCTGCCGCGCGTGTCTGTTACGCTACGGCTCCTGGGAATTTAAAAAGCACGAAGAGGAAAAGAGCGTCGATGCCAACGCGCGCGGCGTTGACCGGTGTTCCAGAGTCGTGATGGAACGACTCTCGACAGTTCTTGTAATGAACTTATGAATAGATATTCGTGGCTCTTTTAGTGATTTATTAGCGAGTAGCAGTAGTTGAGAGACGAAACACGACACCGCTCGCGCGTAGACCGACTCTCAAGCACCTCGTTAAGTAAATCTGCGCGCATCTCAAAAATATATACGTCCGCGATGTATCTTCGTGTGAGAAACTTTACGTGAGAGAAATTGAAAGAAAATATATTACATGTGACTGAGAGCAATAAGTAACGGAATAAATAAAAATGAGAAATAATCAAATATTTACGCAATTATTTTTTTTTTTTTTACTTTTAATTTTCGTAACTTATTGTGTGTAATATATGCAAACTGTGCGTAACATATATATATATGCACGCGCAAGAATACGTGCTTGGCAATGTAATGTACAAATTGATTTCATCTTGGCATATGTGTGCATGATAACTCCTTCATTAAAGATTCAATAACTTTCCAGATGGGAATCAATATTTCTTCTTGTAACGCGTCGAATTTATAAAGTCTGTGCGCGCACGTAAATAACAAGAACCGCAGCGCAGCAATAACAACGCCGGCGAGTGCGCGACGGGTGAAAGTTTCTGCCTTTTGACGCGCTGATTGCAGGTTTCCTTTCGCGCTGGCGCTTTTTGACGTTCCCCGACCGAGTCGCGGGAATCCGGGCTGTCCGTCGGTCGTATCTCCCACCCTCGCCGTCCAAAGAACTGGAGCACCGCGGAGGTGCACGATGATAGTAATTACGGGCCGACGTGTATTATAAAACGGATTTGTACAGAGCCACCTGAACTCTGTGTGCAATTATTAAGCCGTCACTAGGGAGGATGGCTCTTGCCGTCTTGCGGCCTTTCGCGTTGCTGCTTTTTCTTGCCATTCCCTTCGGGGCGATCCCCCCCGAGAAGTGCGGAAAGGTAATGTGCTTTTACATCCTGAAACCTTTTCAGTTTCCCTCTGAGTGGAGAAAAAAGTGGAAAAACGTGGAAAATGTTAGGAAATTAATAAATCATAATTCCATTGTTTTCGGTTTTTATTTAAAAAATCTCTTTTTTATTGTTAAAACACAACATCAGCAATAGCAAGCTTCTACAAAAAAAAAAGTAAACTTTTCACAGTTGTTCGAGCATCAAGAAAGGTCAATCGATCGAATGAACTGGCGTCAGTCGTCTCGTTTATTATAATTATTACGCGCGACGGTCGTCGTCCGGTCGTCGCGAAAGATCCGCTTGCCGCAATTGCGATGCGGAAGAGATCGCCGCGTGCGCGCGTGTCGTCGAAAACGAATCTCCCCCGCCTCCTTCCGGCCTCAGCCGAGTTCCGCATCATTGTCTCCGCAATTAGCCATTCAGATTTACTTCCTTGCGCGAACGCGTGCGCGGATGTGACGTCGTTCGATGACGGCGCGTGGACGACGAACGTGTCGACCGGCAAAACGCAGGCTCGCCAGGCGCGGAGGCGTTCGGACTGTCGCTGTGATAAATACAGCCGCTGCAGGTGGTGGACACTTGCGAGAGACGATTACGACCTGGTAAAGACACGATCGCATCTCTTGAAAAGAAGTTTATTTCGACTCGCGCGCGCATACGCAGGCGGATCTCCACACCCACGCGCAACAAAAACGTTGACTTTGCTTAAAAATAAATAAATAAAACGTTACAATAGCTCACAGCCCGTGATAAAAATTACGCAGGGAAGCCCGAGCAAACTTCCAGTTTGTAACAGGTAGCTCGCGTTTCATTGCACGTGAATATCAAATGTTCCATATAAGCCATCGGCGGCACCGCCCTTTCCGAGATATTACGCGATCTTTAAAAAATATTCATTGCGAACCGCCTTTAATCGATCGCTTTTAATTTGCGACTGAATCGTAAAGCGAGCGTAACGCATCGTTGTTTGCGCGCGCGCGCACTATATATTAACGCAATGCAATTTGCATACGCGCAAAAAGATATTAATTATTTATTTACTGCTCGTAATAAAAGCGCTAAATCGACTTCGCTGAATCCCGGCTGGGGATTTTCACTGCTCTTTCTTGCGTCGTTATCGGTCCCGTGCGTGGCTCGTGCGTGAGATAAGAACGGCGATATGCGCACCGGTCTCGGCGATAACAATCGGTAAAGCGCCAATTATGACTTGTTAATGGAAACCGGCGTCATTAAGAATACACATAAAACTCACTCGTTGCCCGCCGGCACGCGGGAGAAGGACCGCGACTTGTTCGCGGACGTATTCCATGTGCGTTTACAGCCGGATGTAAAGCGACTCGCGGGGATACGATTTCCTCGGGCGATCGTAAAGACCGGAATTCCATTAAATGCGCGCCGCGGTGTATATAAGTAATAATAGTAATAACGTCGGAAAAAGAAGAGAGGTACGTCCCGACATCGCGTCTCCCGTTCGTCTGTAAAATGCGCGGTTCTCGATCTACGATAACGCGACGATTTTGACGCGATCCGAGAAAGTTAAACGCGCGTAATATCACGGCTGGTTAAAATAGAATTACGGTTTTACGACGCTCGCGCGATAACTTTATGGAGAATCCTAAAGTTTCTTTTTTTATCGTGTGTCACAAAAGTTTGTCACTTATCGAAGTTTCAATAAAACACATCTCGTGTTCCTCACTAATTATGTATTTTGTAATATTCCAAACTACGTACAAATCGGTTAAGACAATCAGATTTTTCGTCGGTCGGATTTGGCGCCAGCGTGTGAGAGATTCGGCGAAATTCGATAAAAATCGATCTCTTCGAGACGTTGCGAATCGGGGGCGCGAAGTGCTCGTAAACGGACGCCGGAACGAAGAAACGATCGTCAAATATTTACGAATACGTACCAGCTAACAGCCACGGGTCATGCAATCGCGCCAGATAACAGCTGAAAATGTTCGAGGCACCTGTATCGATTTAAGTGGCCGAAACTCTCAGGAGAGACCCTTTCGATCCGCACGGCGCGGATCTGAATACGGGGCAGCTTTACCGCTGCGCCCGACAAAAAAGCCTTTCATTGATTCTCTTCTCCTTTTTTCGGTATCGTATATACGTACTTTACGACATCGATATCGTCGGAACGACACGTGGACGAGAGGCCCTTCGTTACTGTATAAATATGTACTGAGCGGCTTTTAATTCCGAGATAGGAGTTGTATATATTAAACCTTTATCGAACCAATTTTTAGCTTTGAATAAAATATCTGGAAACACGCACACACACACGCGCGCGCGCATTATAAAAGCACGGAATGTAGAAAGTAAAGCAACGCTTCGTTAAGAATAAAATAAAATTAGCGCGCGCGCGCGCGCGCGCTCCGTAACTTATAACAAAAAATATTAAGAGGCACGGTAGTGCCTCGCGCCAAGTTACTTTTTTTTTTTTTTTGGAAAGGTAA
>QVNV01010078.1:0-42800 GCA_014825455.1 Pseudomyrmex pallidus | reverse complement strand
TTTCGACTCAGAATAACCCTTTCTACTTGCCTACGAGCGGTGAGACGGACTTTCTGGGACACCCTGTATATATATATATATATATATATCGACAGCAGCTCCAGGCGTTCCTGTGGCTGCGCCCGAACAATTCATCCGTGGATGTGCGCGCCATTCCTCCAGGGTCAGGAGGCGCAGGGCACAGCTTCGAAAACCCTATTCAATTATCCCGCTTGAGTACACCGGGTGTCCCGGTGGCGACGACGATACCACCCCGAGAACGCTACTACGAGATTTGCGGAGACTTAATTACGGCGCGTAGTGGATCGCGATGCACTATGGTGTAACTCCGACTTGTCGAAGCTACGAGCAACGAGCAACGTATATCGAGTTTCTCCAATAATAATTACGTTCTCTCGTTCACGTTGATTGTCGCAAAATTGGCTCTTTAATATCAGACTAGTTTTTTTTTCGTGGCGAACTACGATGAAAAGATTGTAATCAGCTCACACCGCGAAAGAAAATCCGATTATCCTCGCGCGTCTGACTGTAACGGCGAATATTCTACTTGAACATATACAAGCCGTAATTTTGACACCAAACTTTATGAGCTCGTTCATTATGTTAAAATATTTAATCAAGTTGGAATTGTGGTTTCTATTGAATTACGTGCTCTTTGTCATTCGTAACGTCTGTCTCGTAAACGACGAAGACCGATAAGCAGGGACGTAGATGAAAGATAACCACGTTACAGCGCGTATCGAGCACTGGAAAAAAAAAAAAAAACTGGGTTAACAGATTCACAAATGCAAATTTTTTTTCTCGTCTCAAAGGTATCGCGCGTTGGTGCTTTTTTACGATTGCATCGTTCGGACGCTTCTCACGTGCATTTGAATAACGCACGAACGATATACCGCATCGGCACATAGCGCCGCTCCCCAACGTCGGGGCGTAATCGGCTTTAGTATCTCTCTCGTCGAGGTTTCCTTTAATTATTTCCTTTCACGGGATTACAAGTCTAATTACCGGAAATGAGGTGCGTGCATAAAGAGAGAGAGAGAGAGAGAGAGAGAGAGGGAGAGAAACTATAGAACTGCGGCGGGTTCTTTCGAGTATCGCCGCGACGTCTGCTTAACGTCTGACGAATAAAGCGTGGAACGGTGATGCGGTTTTCGCGAAAGACCGACTAAGTCGAGAACGACGAGGAGTTTCGCGGGTGTCCGGGATGTCTCTTGGCTTAAGCGAAACTAAAGCAAACTATCGCGCTGCTGCTTACCGTTCCTGACATACCGCCCAAATGCGCGTCTCGCCGCGCCGCGCGCCGGGTAGACAAAGGCGGTGACGAGGTAACCGAGGGAAGGGATCACAACGATGTCTGCTGCAACCGTCCTGAAATTCGCGCGAGAAAGCGATTATCAAGCCGCGCGAGGGAAGCGGCAGACATTCCGATCGTATCTGAGCTAAATTACTGTGATCACGTTTAAGAACCGGGATCTCCCGTCTGTATTGTCTCGCGCGTTATACGTCGTCGATACACGTAGCGCGTGTACTCGAGAGAAAAGAATTTTTTAACAAAAAAAATGTACCCAAAGAGCGTTAAAACACAAAAAGAGGGACTGTAATGTGAGTTTTACTGTGCGGTCTTATTATCTATAACTCTTTATACTCGTCGGAAGATCATTTAGAAAGCGCGCGCACCGCGTAGTGTAACATAATTGGAATAATCTGTTGTGTGTGGCGCGATAGGGAATATAACATTAGGATGTTCCAGACATCCTTGCGCGTGGCTTCCGCGCGCGTTGTGTCCTATGCATCCGAAATATGCAAGTTACTGTTCGGTCTTTATTGCGGTGGATAACGTAATTGAATCCTACTTTCAATCGCCGGAGGCTGGTTAACCATCGAGACGTGCATACGTGCGCAAGGGCGTAAATACATTACATCATTTCGTCGATCCTTCTGTGGCAACTGGGCCGGAGAACGTCTCTAATTGGACGCAATCTACCTGCAGACGCAATCTATCTGCAGAGCCGATATATATATACCTATCTCCTAGCCGCGCACGCAGAATCCGAAAACAAATATACGTGCGGATGCTATAGATAATCGGACTAGAAAGTCGCTAACAAAAACGACGCGTGTAAAATAAACTCGAATTTATCAAAATATTTGGATTCTGTTTTTGTTTTTTACATAAATTACATCATGAAGGTTTCTCTCACTAAACAATAGACGGTTTTTTGTTCCTTCAATGCGTTTTCGAATAGCACACTTTAATAGCGCACTATCTTACGGGCGAGCGAACCGATTGTGAAACGTCAAATAATAGCAAAAATGTGCCATTGAAGGCAATAAAGTCCCTCGAACGAACGCTAACTAACTCCTCGGGCTCTTATTATCGCGAGTCCGACCTCGCACGTTCGAGAGTTCAATAACTCGTAAAAAAGTTGAAGAACTCCCGCGCGGAGTAGTCCGGCGCGGCGGGCGTTCCGAAATGACGGCAACTTTTCATAATCGCGGAACCGCGACCCGCCCATTCCGCGCCCGCCCTTCGAGTCATTCCGTTTATCTATCGCGCTGGCCGTCGCCATCCAGCTCGTTTTAAACCGCGCACTTCGACCGTTCTCATCTGGCTTCTTCGCTTAAGTTTCAACGATAAAATTCTCCCGGAGCGAGTCTCCGCGTCGCAGATAATCACGTCGCCCGGCGTGTCCGCGAAAGAGTATTATTGCATTTCTAGAAAAAAAAAAAAAAATAATTAATCTCAGCTGCGACTAGACGGGCAACGTATTACGAGAAATATTTCACGAAGCACGCGTATTAAGATTATTCGTTTCCTTCCGTGGATTTACGAAGGAGTGTTTTTTTTTTTTTTTATATGAAAATTTAATTTTGCCTAGCTCAATTTTTTTAAACAAATCGAGACCCCAGATTATCCTGGAATATCTCTAAAATTGAAAGAGAGAGAAATTTCGTTCAATATAAAAAATATGACACGCTCCCTAAATATAAAAATAAATTTATAATCCGATGATAAAAACAAACAAAACAAAAAAAAATGAAAAATATGTCCGGTCGAATAATACGCCAAATATGATAAAATTGCGGCAACACTGTCAGTCGGCGAAGAGAAGGAGTATTATGAACGAAACAAAGGACATGGAAACGCGCAGCAGAATTGCATTCAACGGCTAATCTCACGGAAAGCTAATTGCTCTCATTGATGATTCCCGTAATACCGGATAATTCAAACGCGCGGGTTCTGCGCGTGATGAGAATGATTCGCTATATATATCCGAGAGAGAGAGAGAGACGGCCGATTTTACCGGTTAAGTTTTAACGACGATTTTATGACATCACAACCCGCTACGGCCATTTCGTCAGGCGTCTGGCATTATTCATAACCCCGGTTACGTCGATATGTACATGTGGAAGGTCGACGACGCGGGCGTGAGAGAAGTGGAGTTTCCGTAGTCAAGCATCTCGTATGCGTCCCACGATATGCGTGATTTGAGAGTCTCGGGGTCTGATCGACGAGATTTATGTGTCACAGTTTACAGGAAGAGAGCGGGAGAGTTCTATAATGGCAAGGGACGTATACATAATCGTCAAATCTGAACTCCGAAATACGTCGAGTCGTAAAAAACAAACGGGGACGGAGAAGATAAAGTGGCAATCTTTTTGTAAAAACTGAAGTATGTCACGACATTATAAAAAACTAGTCTCCATTTTGGGAAGTGGAACAAAGCAGTCAAAATACAGTGATGATTTCTTCACAATTACAAGGAGAATTGTTTAATTTAATTGCACACACACGCGCAAAGTTATCGCATATTACGTACAAAATAACATCAAGCGACAAAGGACGGCTTATCCGAAAATTATCGCATTAAAGTCGATCTCTTATCAACGTGATTGGCAATTATGGCGGCCGAGCGTAACGTTCAACTTTAAGCCAACAACTCGGCAGAAAAATGTCGTCCACGTTTAAACGCGCACATAATTTCCGGCTAAAGTTTCCCGCGCCAATCTTTCCTCTGTTCCACTTAAAGCCGCCGCCGCGGCGTATCATCAATCATTGAACAATGGTGGTCGAAGGCGAGAGAGAGCTTGGCAAAAAGTGAAGCTTCTCGGCTGATTGTCGGCGTAGGCGTGCGCATGTGCGCGCGCTGGCGTGACACAATGAAAACTTTCGCGCCATTGTGGCAGACGGCTTGTTGGACAAGGTGCCGCGAAAATAAAAGCTTGATTCCACGCCTGATCCCGCGCGCACTCCCTCCTCCGCGTTAAGGAAAGCGCGGCGAGAAAGGATTAACGCGGTCCAGATAACCTCCGCTAACTCGGCGGTACCTAGCCAACTTTTCTTTGTTCCGGAGGAGATCGGATGGTCCGGGTGCACCTTTTCCTTCGAGACTTCAGACTCTCTTCAGAACAGACGGTGCCGCGCGAGACAACATCGCGGCCCGCGAGCTTGAAAGCGCGCTTTTCGGTCGGGGAACAATGGCGATTGTACACAAGTCGTTTCGTTTTGTCGAAAGCGGTCCGAGCAAAATTTCACTAACTTTGCGCACAAACGCACGTTATCTGTCACTTTGATCTTTTTATTATACAATCTTTGTAGAAGTGAAGATCTCTCTTTGTTGATTTTTTACGAAATTTGTGCGCAAATGTGTGTTTTATGTTACGATACAAGATACGTATGAACGGTGATACGTCGAGAGAGAGAGAGAGAGAGTTCATGAAACTCACTTAACGTGAAACTATGGAAATCACAGTTTATTATGAATTCACCTTTTGCGGCTTGTAATCCGGGATATCCGAGTTATTTTGGCGGGGTAAACACACATGCACACATCCCCCAAAGCTCTTACGACCGCAGAGGATTAATATTATCAGCGTACAAACAGCGCCAGGTACACTCAGAGACGCCGCTTCTCGCAACAGCGAGAAATATGAGGAAGGTTTATGTGTGTGATTTTAGCGAAATATGTCATTTCAAGATAATTTCCCGTACGCAACGCGCACGGTGTTGTGTGCGTATCTCTGCTGGTTGCGGAAGGGCTTTACGGAAGTGTCGACCCGGAAGATCGAAATGCGCTCACTACCCTAGACCGTCGCGCGCTACAATCTCGAGAGAGGCAAGCACGAAGATGGAGTGTACACATAAATCGCGCGACTTAAGCCCGAATAATAGACTATCGATTTTGTTCTTGGGTCGCTCGCCACCCTCTCACCGCCCTCTTTCTCTCCGCCGTGTGCGTTTGCTTAGCGGAAAATTAACCGGCAGGCTTGCGACCGAGACGCGAGGACTGGATTAGGAAACGGCGGTCGTCGTGGAAAGAGGAAGACTTGCGATTTATTTCCGCAATAAAACATCTCGCCGGCGACGTGCGAAAGTTTCGCGTCTCGAAAACGATCGAAATCGCGGAACAATTGTCTAGCAGCGAGAAAATCGTGAAAAAATGTGATTTTCTTTGTGTGAAGAATATACCGAGTGTTTTGCTTCCTCTTTCTCTTCTGTTACAAGATATTTGACAAATGCAGACACGAACAAAAAATAATTTCGCGAACAATGAATTTTCTCTCTTTCTCTCTTCCTTTTTAAATCTAGTCTCGAAATATTTTAAGAAAAAACTTTCGCAATGTTTTGCATTGAATATCACGGAGCTTCGAAATAATTTCAAACGCATTCTTCTATCGAGAGGCTACTTTTGCAATTTGAAGTCTTCATTTGCACGTACATGAAATATGCACTGTCTTATACCGTGTTGTGTGTTCATAGGTTAATAAAAGCGGAGTTGAAATTTCGGACTGTTTTCCTCAGTGGCCTCCGGCAACCTCTCTGGATCTTAAGCTCTTGTTGAACAAACGCGCGGCAAAGCGCTGCATTAGTTACGACTAAAGTTTGTAATATACGATCGGGGGTGTATCGCTACACGTCGGTCGGCGCAATAAGACCACAGGCCTGACGAGGAAACTTGCATGAGAGAGAGCAAACTCTCTCCCGACGTTGGGCGCCTCAAGATGTAAAGCGTTGCGGAAATATTACGGTAATAAGTGGCACAGTGTAAATATTCAAGGAAAAGCTGGATTTCCGCGTGTGATGTTGCATTAATGCGCCAGTTTTTGCAGCAACTCCGCAAGAATAGCGACTCTCTCTCTCTCTCTCTCTCTCTCTCTCTTCTCTGTTCGGTAATAAATACATCGAGTTTTCGAAAATATATATGTAATTCAATGTATACTCTGTGTATTTCACATCGAATGTAAAACGACATCATTAAAATTACGAATATACAGGTCTGATGGTTGCAATTGTTAATAATTTGAATCGCGCGTCTCTCTCTTTCGTTTGATTTTATCTCTGCTTTTTTCGAACCCGCACACAATGCGATTCGCGTGATATTTTTCTCTCGCGGGGGATGAAACGAAGGAATAGTTTGGGATGGATATACGTACGTATAATTACAAATTGTTGCGTGATTGCGATTTCTACGAAACGCCACACACACACACATACACTGGTTAGTTGTTGAACACGTTGAAGTAGAGCAGCAGACGATAGACGCGCGCTTAAATACCGCACAGTTACGTACGTAATCGCGTTTGCTATATGCGCGTTTATTACAAGGAATGAGATGTTGCTCGCTCACTCGCGAGCGGTGGTAGTTTAATTCAAACCGTGCGTTACAAGGTACGGTACACATGTAGCTACCACATCGAGCATCGTTGATCTTGCCTGAAGCAAGCAGATAAAGCCGGGGCGACACGTCATAGGTGCGCGTGTTCTGCGGGAAGCTCGTTAAAACGTGGTCGATATTCGGTTATCAAGCACGGGCTAACGTTACAGACCCTTATTTAGATCGGCCGATGAGGAACAAATGACAGTGAGGGCGCAATAAAAAAGCTCCGACGGGAGCTGCAATTAATTGGCAGCCTTTTAGATTGCTCCACTCCGCTTATAATTGCTTTTTCATGATATCACACAGCAAAAGAGAGAGAGAGAGAGAGAAAGAGAGAGAAGTGGGTTAGCCGCGGATCGAAAGTTTAAAATGCTCCTCCCTTTCTTCATCGCGCGATCTTTCGCGGTTATCGACAACCCGGTTCAGACATGCAACAACCTCAAATTTAATAAATTGCGAAAAGTTTACATTGTGTCAGGTCGCTCTATGTAACTAAATGGAACTTTCATATAGTCGACTTACATTACATCAACATTTTTTCTCACTATCTAAATTTCTTCGCAATTTAATGATGAAACGCTTTCGAAAGCGTTTGGCTTTTTTGTATTGCCGGACTGTCAATTGTCGGAGTCGAATATTACATCGCGTATGATTTTCGAAAGAAGCTCTCCGATCCGATCGCCAAGAATCAACATCGTCGATGCTGAAGAGTCGATTGAAATGGTTATACGTACCTTCAATATATCCATTTTCGACGGAATAATATCGATCGCGTTCAAATATTCGATTTTACTTAATGCCGTCGTCGAGCATCGTCCGATCTCGTTGTAAATTCAAAACATGTCCGCGAATACATGTCAAAATGAAACGGTCTCGCAGTACACCGTGTGTATCGTTCGTATAAATAAATAAATAAATCCGCGAGAGATGGTCGCGAGGATGTAAAGCACGTTTCTCTTCGTAATCTTTTCACATTTGATGATATTTGTTGAAAGAAAATCGGATAAAAAAACTTTTAATCGGATTCATTCGCAGAAAATACAGTTTGTCAGTTTTCGAACATCTCGATACAATTTGAAAAATTGAAATCGCTACGCTCGTCGGACGTGCGACGGGGGGGGAGGGGGAAGAAGAGGGTAATATCGACCACCACGCGATACATCCCAATTTTCTTAATGCTGTCGAGAAAGTTGTTCGATTTCTCGCTACGGAGGAGGCATCCCGAGAAAGTTACGTTTTTATCTCACGACGAAAGTCGGCGAGCTCGAGATTGACCTCGACAAACGGATGTAAGAAGCCAGGAACTGGCCGGGGTGCCCGCTCCCTTTTTTTCCGGGACACACGCGGGCGCGGATCTCGGGCGTTTTATATGTGGGTTTCTAAATCTAGTCGATATCTCCCGATAACTTTTCCCGACGTACCGTTTCTTTCTCGCCGTTTGAAGAATTGCCGCGCTGAAAACACGCTGTTTTCTCTCCGTGAAAATCTCCGCCTTAAATAAAACGCGTCGAGCAACCGGATTTTTCCCGAACGCAAAAAAAAAAAAAGAACCCAGTCGCTAACGATTCTCGCTCCCGTCGCGTTTGACGAGTTTGAATTTCGCTTATCGATAGCTATCGGAGAAACGCGCATGTACATCCGCACGCGTGTTTTATAATGATGTAAAGTTTAGAAAGATTTAGAATTTTTAGGTCTCTGCTCATTTTTTTGCAACAACTTTTTACGGAACACATCGCGAAGAGTTGCGCAGTTTACATGTTTCATAAGTATTATATTTTTTTTTTGCGCACGCGTGCGCGGGTCTCTCTCTCTCTCTTCTGAAAAATACTGTGATTTACTTCGCTCGTCGTATGGTACGTACATACGTGCAATATTTAAAATCCATTAGCAGCAAAAATATTAGAAACTAAAGCATCGCGCGTCGCGTCGTGTATTGCGACGCAAAAAATATATCCGAGCGCGCGGTACATTTTTCAAAATAATTATAACTCTCTCTCGCGCGCGCGGGACATTCGTCGCAACATTCGTCATCAGCGTCGAAATAACAAATGACAAAATGTAACTACGATTTTTATTCCATTACGCGCGCAATGCGGATATTATGATTTATCGCATCCTCGCGTACGTAGACACGCACACATAGTTTTTTGTATAGTTTTGCTTCTTTTTTTTTTTTTTTTTTGACAATGATGATTTGTAGCGCAGCTCTCGTACGTGTATACGAAAAACAGCAAACTTTTATAAATAGTCCAAGACTTGAAAAATATATATCAAGCGTCCGAGCCCCTTCGACTCTCATCGGCGCGACTGGCATTCATTTCCCGAATGAAAAATAGCACGGCAACAGTTTGCCACAAAGATGAACAATGTTTTTCTATCTACGAATGTTGCGCGCTGTCAAGGGACTTTGCCGGCAAGAGATTGACAGAGGGAAAGATTTTTTTTAACCGTTTGTGGGAGAAATAGTTATCGGTTCGCTGCATGCATGGACGTATAAATCTACGATTCTCTCTCTCTCTCTCTCTCTCTCTTTCTCTCTCTCTCTCTCTCTCTGTCGATAACCCGCTTTTCAGAATAAATATCGTTGCGTTTTTCAGTCGCTACCGGCGGCAGCGTGGGGCGTATCGCGCGTTTCAAATAAACATATTGCGCGGCGTAATCTCTTAATACACACTCGTCGTTCGTTGAAAAAAAAAAAAAAAAAAAAGAAAATCTGTCAACGAGACTGCATTCTCGTCAATGTCGATCCAACGTTCCGGGCGGATTGTCGAAAAGATTAAACGAATTTCAAGATTGCCGCGCGAATCATTTCGTCAGATCAAAATTATCTGAAGCAATATTCTCAACTGAGTGTTTTTTTTTCGCATTTTTTGTTCTCTCCTTTTTTCGACATCCCAACGCGACGAGTTACTTTCGCCGCGCGCATCATAATTATGCGATAAATTCTATTTATCGACTACTCTCGCAGGCGATTACTCGCATCACCGACGAGATAATCGATGTCGATAGCAAAATCAACGTGGAGGAACGCGGCTATTCTGTATAGGCCGCGGCATTACACGCTCGTGTGAAGGCTTATTGAACGGGCACGTGTTACTCGAATGGTAGTGCAGGCTGATTTGGTTGCGCGTGAGAGAACGGCCGCTCACGACAACGACCAGTAGTGACACGATCAGTCACGCCACGTGAAAGGTTTCATTTAAGGTTCCCTTCGCGTGCGGAGTGTGTGAGCGAGAAAGCGCCGAGAGATGCGTGACACCGGGTTTGGAAAACTGCCAACAGAACAGCGATCAATCACAGCCGCTCCGATCGGTTAATTGATGTCAATATTGAAAATACCAAATTCTTCAATATTCCGAGACTTTGCGATAACTGGCTTTTTATCATCGCGTGAGTTTTCGACGAAACTTCTCTTGTCGGACTGACGTTTATGTTCTCCGACACGGGGTTTGCAGATCGCGATAATAGATTTTATTAGAAGTGTGAGTGTGTTTCGTTATTTTTTATTGATTACTTACGCGGTGATCATGGCGTCGCACGATTAAACTGAAAAAGTAATTACCGAGTGTATTGTCTCTTTCTCTCGCTCCGCAATTCGATAAGGAATTTTGTGTTAAATCCGTGTACATCGTAAGCTACACGCGGAGGAAGTCTTAGACTAGCTGTGACAGTAATTCCGGAAGTGGTTTAACCGCGTTGCCACCACCTCGATAGCCTTGATATCCAGCCGTACGTTCTCCCGATTTTCGTCTTCGCGCGGAAACACGAAACTCGAAGTTGTACGAACAAGGAAGAGAACGGAGAGACGGAGCGACGCGAACGGAGAAGAGCACGAAGAACAAGACCAGAGAAGAAGGGACGGGAGCAATAATAGAACGGAGAAGAGAGGGGAAAGGAAGAAAGAGAGAGCGAGTACATAAGATAGTCGGAGAAAGGAACGCGGGAAACTTCCGCGGGTACAAGAACACTCCAACTTGATTGTCGGCGACAAGTTGCACGCAAGCAGGAAACACAGGGTGAGAGAAGATGGCGGAGGGGTGGAAACAGGAATTAATCCCCGAGTTCGAGTGATTAGCGCGACATTAAGTTCCATCTCAATGAGCCATCTCGATTAATCGCGCGTTGCAGATAATCGAAGCACACGGCTAACAAATTGACATGCACACGCACACACGTGTGTGTGTGTGTGTGTATACACGGAATGCGTTAACTATTATCTATGATCGGATGGTACACCTTAGCTTCCTCAGTTATCAAATGTGAAAATATCTCCGCTTAATTTTCTTAAATAATTAATTTACTTAAATATATTTCGTATTAATAGATTTAATTTGTGTGAGCACGAGTGTAAGATATTTTATGTTAACAAATGAAAATGCGTTGTATTTCTCACGTGGTACGTTTTGAGACCTTTCCTGGGAGAGATAACTTTTCTATTTCTCTTGGCGTATCAAAAACTTCATCGTGGAAAGGAACATCATGAAAGCACTGTGTATATTTTATCGGTATCATTATATACTATCAATATCTATTCATGTGCGTAGGACGCGATAGTCGTGCTCATCTCTCTCTCTCTCTCTCTCTCTCTCTCTCTCTCGATAGTGCGCTTATCTCTCTCTCTCTCTCGTGTGCATCTCTCGATACAGTGTGTACGGTTATCTTCCTTGCGGGTGGTTCACACGGAATATCTAACCGCGTACTACATGCGTAATACATTACCGGTAATGCTCATACATAAGCGATTTTTGGACGCCATTGGACGGCGCCCAGCCAGCGCGCGTTTGCTATAATACGGCGCGCGATCCACTCACTAGCGCGTAGTTTCGGGAGAATCAAGGGAATCGGTGGAATTAATTTAAGTGACCCGATCGGACGAAAAGCGGATGTTATCCGAATGAAATTTTTGCTCGCTCTATCAATAGCCGCTCGGGATATATTTTTATACTTTTGTCTCTCTAGGACGTATTGCGTATACTGGTTTTTTTTCCTTTTTATTTTTTTTTTTTCGGATAAACCCGATTTGACGATCCGGTTGTAATTGAACGGTGCATTTTTAATGTTTTCAAGCGGTTAAAATTTAGACGCAAAAAAACTTTTGCTCGCTAGTATTTTCCTTCCCAATTTTTTTTTCGCGTTTGCACTAGGTTTTCACATCTCGAGTTATTTTTTGTAAAAAAAGCTCCACACAACGTGGCTTCAATGAATATTTCCGAATATTTTTTTTCCCCTCAAATCCGTAATACATGTAACTATTTTTACATGTGAAAACAAATATGTATCCGTAAACAGAAATTTAATAATACACACATTCAGTGTTGTCAGTATGGATTGAGAGAATCGAGAAATACGTTCTTTCACGTCGTTTCTCTGAAGTAATCAGTCCATCGGATCGGTAATTGAAACTGTCTCGAATTAAACGGATAAGCCAGCTCATCCGTATTGTCGCTCGAAGTTCTCGCGCTGTGTGTGTGTGTGTGTGTGTGTGTGTGTGTCTGTGTGTGTCTGTGTGTGTGTCTGTGTGTGTGTCTGTACGAGCTTCCGGCACTTTGGGAGCTTTAGGCAAAAACGGACATATTCCGGCGCATTATACCGGCATTTGTAACCGGGTGTGCCGCGACGACCGTGCATGTAATGTATACATTACCCGAAGCCGATTCCGCCGGTGGCGCATGTAGTACGCCGTACCGTGCCGCGACGTTCGCCGACATATGTGTGCGTGCGTGCACGTATGTGCGGTGTAACGTACATATACACACGCACACACACATACACGAAATCGCGCTCGCGTTATGTTGCGCCGTGGGCACGATAATTCAGCAGAAAAACCGCGAAACATTTGTCCGGCCGCCATTAATTCCGAAACTGCCCGAACATTTCTGGCGAATCTGCATAAAACCGTAACGTACCACTCGATAATTTGACCGATACGCCCGGTGCTCGACCCTTCCAGTCCCTTCTCCGCGCACACCCTCTTGTTTCGCCACCGCTCTTCCGCCCTTTGCTCGGTTTCTCTCCTCTTCTCTCCACTTCCGCTCGCCAGGCGGTCCCGATCCGTGTTTTATCTGCCAAGGGAGAAGGTTTTTTTTCCCGCACGCTCTCTCTTTCTCTCTGTACTTTCCGCAATTCCTCTACAAATCCGCTCGGTGTCACCGACATGCGAGGAAGAGGAAGCCGACCCTTTGCGATCGTGTTACGCGATACGGCGCAGCCAATAGCACTCCTCCGCCTGTTTCCGGTTAAACTATAATACACTCTATTCGCGCACGATCAACTTTCATTTCGCTGTGTGACTTTTATTTCTCTCTGCGAGAGCGGCGCAAAACGTTTTGTCCTTCAAACGTTTCGGTTTAATTTTAACCTCGGGCTAACTTTGTCCATTTGCAATATGCAAATGCATAATACGTGGCATATCGATGTATTGGATATATGCATATGCACCTATATGTGGTATATCCTATTCGAATGCGGTGAATATTTTCGCAGCTACTTTAAACGTTAGTATTTGAAGTCACATTATATACCTTTGTATCGTCGATGGTTGATAACATTTAGATTTCAATTGTGCGCGAATTTAAATCGAAATATCGGAGAAGGGTCAAAGGAGACCGAAAACACTGCTGCTGGCCGTGCGCGACATCTGTAATTAATTTTTCAGAGGCATTACAGTGAGATCACGCGAGCGGGAATGAAGTTTGCCGCGTGGCCGACAAAAGAAAAAGATCGCGTAACGGCCGGCGCGTTCGTTTGCTTTAACGCCCCGTTGCCTTCTAATTAAACCAACCACCGAAAACGAGAAATTGCAAGCAAGCGGTTTTTTCGAGGGTCGCCGCCGGGGTGCATGGCCGCCGCGAGACAGAAAAAAAAAAAGAATACGAGCGAGGAATCGAATGAGCCGCGACTAATTAACTCCGATTGTATTAATTGAAGGGTCTTGCGCAAAAATGGCTTGGTTCGATTTTTGACGAAATTGCTCGAAAAATTAAATAAAATTCGCGCATCCTTGTACGTAATAAAATTAGAATATCTCTCAAAAATTTACATTTAAAGAAACGGTAAAATATTGTCGATATTTGTTCAGATATTTAAGCACTCGAAGTGAAGATAATTTCTTACTATATTTTAGAGATAAAATTATATAGTATGCTTTTTGACCGTGTGTGTAGTGCGGCTCTATAACTCCTGATATTTACAATGCGCTTTTTATAGAATGCAATTTTGCAACCATCAGGATCTCTCTCTTTCCCTCAACGATCCCGCAAATAATAATTATAGTTGAGACACAAAGCGGCTCTCGAGAACCTCGCGGCGCACCTCTCGCGATCCAATCCCACGTCATCCCCTTAAAATCCCTTTGTCGACCCCGATAATCCTACGGTGGACGTGGCCGAGGCAGCATCTCCCGTGCTCGTCTCTTTCTCTTTTTCCGAAATTCTATTACCACCTTCGTCCACGCGTAGATTTTATAATCTCTTTTCACAATGTGCCAGAAAGAGAGGAGATATCGTTGACTTTCTGGATTATAAGTAATAACGCGTTAGAGAAAATATCTTTTATGTGTCAAAACATATTTTGCTGCACGACATCTCTCAATTATTATTTATGTCATTTCGATTTGTTTCTCAAAATAAATAAGAGAGAGAGAGAGAGAGAGAAAAAACGAGAAAATTTTTTAATCGTTCAAAAAATAAAACTATCATAATGGAAATATCATACTCTCTCAAAAATAAAGTTATTATTTAATTTATAAGAAACTTACGTATAAGATGTAAAACAAAAAAATTATTGTTATGTAATATTCAAAAAAAAAAAAACAAAAATGAAAAGAAAACAGAACTCAAGAGAGAAGAAGAATTAAACCACCTTCTGTTACTTCTCTCATTTCTAAAAGGATTATTAAACTATTTATAAAACACAAAGTACGCGCGTAACCTTTCCAGAGTGTCTGATTTAATTGTTGCGGAAATTAAACAATGAAAATTAAATGCAGAGCTCGCTTGCTTTTTTTTATTGTTACGACAATTCCTTTCGTGTATTTTATTTCTCATCGTTCGCGTTATCGAACGAATAACTTTGCTCTTGTTTAATACGTTACTATTCATTAAAGTAATATTACGTTATACTTGAGATGTCGCTGATAAATATGTAAGCGCATTCACTTCTTCGAGCGCAGAACCGTGAATTGCGCGACAATATGGACGCCACGATTGCGCGCGGCAACATTAATTCGTGCGACGGCACTCCTCGTGGCGTATATTTCTTCCCTGCCATTCCTCTTCCGTCCACCGTTCGTTGACGTAGATTGAAAAAGCAGTCCCCATTATAAATAATTTAAATGCATTGCTCTGGAGCAAAATAACAAAAAAAATAAAAAAAAGAGCGGATGGCAACCCGGCGATGGCGAATGGGAAAATTGATACGGCGCCGCGTAACTTAACTTTTCTCTCGCGACGCAAACGCTGTGTCGTTCGCTCGATGTACTCTTTTCCACATACATACAACCACAAAAATTTATCTGTGTTTGTTTATTCATTACACTTATTTAATTAAAAAAATCGCTTTGTGCCGTTTTTTCCACGTTACTTAAAATTTTCTCGAAATGACATGATTATTCGCAAATTCGTCAAGATGCCTCATTAACCGATAAATTGTGTTTTTCTATTTTTTTGTTTTACATTCTGCGATCGCCGCGAGGAACGACAAGGATCTGTGCAAGCTCGACGGGGACGGAAACACGTTGTAATTTTGCGTCGCAAGAAGTTCACGGCGTTATATCAAAAGAACACGCGATATGGAAACGAAGAACACGAGGCGAGACAGCATACGCGAGAGTGCACGTATCGTCGATCTGGCGCATGAAAAGAAACCTCTTTCCCTCGCAATTCCACCTCTGGGTTCTCCCTCTCTCTCTCTTTCTCCCAAGAAGAATCCTAATCTCCCGGTACGGCGCGGATGTAACAGACGTCGCTTTTCCCGCTCGACGAGTCCCCGTCTTTGCTTCCTCGATCCGCCGTCGTCTTCGTTCCGCTTTCTTCGTCCGATACTCGCGCGCGCGGTCCAATAGAGCAGTTCCCAGCATCGGGATCTCCGGAATTACTATCCCGGAGCCTAATCAGCCAGATTGCCTGCAATTTGCCGTCCTTATCTCGGCGGTGCGCGAGTTCTACCCTCTTCCTCCTCCTCGGCTTCTCTTCTTCTTTCGCCTCTGCGAGCAATAGGTCCCCGTTGAAAGGCCGGGTCTCCATGTCGCGCGCGCGATGGAGGTCTCTTTGCGAAAGAATGTTTCTTTCCTCCTTTGCGGGATATCCGACGCACGGGGAATCTTCGGCGAATTACACGGGGATTTAGGTGAATTGGTCTTTCCCGGAGAGACGGAGTCAAAGGAAGATGTTAGCCGCCTTCCGCACGGCGGGACGGCGGCGGCGCGGCGGAAATTGCAAGAAGTTCAGATGAGAAGTTAAAGGTGCGCGGTTAACGGCGTCGTTCTTGCGCGGACGAAAATAAACGATAATTTTATTTTCTCGCGCGATATTGACTTGACGATTCCCACGGAAACTCTCTAATAACTTTCAATTATTTAATTACGTAGCTATTTTAAGTTTTTTTTCTGTCTATCGTTAAATTTATACAATTAATTTCGCAAACTCTCTCCGAAAACGCGCGGGTGTGTGGAAACTCTGGCGCACTCTTTTGTCACGAACAAAAACAATTGAGACTGGCGCATGCGGCAATAGAAACAGAATATTAGTTAGATGTAACACTCACCCGCGTTGTTACTGGCGAAAGTTAGATCCTTACCTGAAATAGAGTAAGCAAACGTTATTAGTATGAACAAGTATTGATGGACGGAAGCTGGCGCGGTATACACACGGATATCGATCTCGGTACGCGAGAGCCGTACCGAGAGAAACTGTTTCCAGATTAAATTACGGTGATATTACGGTAGCAGAGCCGAGGCAACCGAGATGTAGATAAATAGTAACATCAATCAGCTTCCGATAATATCCAAAGTAACGGAGTTATCCGAGTTAAGTTTTTTTTTTTTTTTTTTGTTCATCGGAAAGAAATACGACACCTTCCTCGCGAGATATGACCGGATTAAATAGCGAAAAGAGAGGAAAAAAAAACTGCGAACTTGAGAGATTCTAGATACGAGCTGGCGATTCCGGTAATTTTATTATCTTAAAGATAATCCGCGAACTTTGAAATTTACATCGTCGTACGTCGCTCGTGTGACAGCGCACAGAAATAGAACGATCGGCGCGTTTTGCGAATAGCTTCATTTATTTCCCGCTGGAGTAATGCCGGGTAATCCGATTTAACGCTCACCTTCCGTTATACTTTCGGAGTAGGTAAGCGCGCGAGTCTCTCCGTGACTTCAGCTGCATACCGAAGTAGCCGAATATATATAGTTAGACACGCGATACTTCTTGTTGCGCGCATACAGTATATATATTCGCATAAACTAAACGCGTAATCCGTACACAAGTAATCTAGCCGAGTAAGTACGTGCATGCAAATATATATACGCGCGGACTTTCGCATGCATACTTATAGAAATGTAGAAAAGATCAAAGACGGTGATATATATATATAAATAAGATACCGGAAATATAAGATCCGATGTGCCTATCTCTCTTTCTTAAAGATATAAATATTATGAAATAATATATATTGAAATTTCAATTCAAAACCTCACGTGTAAAAAATTTACACGTCAATTCATATATATGTCATATACATATATATTTGTTTCTGCACAACATCCTGGAAACGGCTCGTATTGGCCTTATATAGTTTCTTGTTTCATAAATATTATATTTTTAAAGACATAAATATTATATTTCGTTGAGTTAAAATGTAAACATATCATGTAATTATGTTTTCTTTAATATTGCGTATTATGACATGAAATATGGTCGCACACACATTTTTAACACCTAGAGCGTTTCTTGAAACAATCGCGATTTCAAGTTTAGTAAAAAAAAAAAACTTCGTTAGCGTATACAAAACAAAATTGCGCGACTTTTTCAAGAATTGAGCAAATTCTGTCGCACACTGAGTATATTCCCGTGTCGCTTTATTGCGGCGGCACAGTTGGTAATGCCACGAATTAAAATACGAGTGGCATAATGCGTGCGACTGGCCGTAAAATTCCGTGAGAGGCAACTCGATGCAATATTTACATGGTAATGGATCTTGGGAATTCGCGACGCTTTTTCTCCCCCCCGTCTTCGCGATAAGGGATGCACCGTCGTCTGCAGCAGCTCGTACGGTCTGAGATTCGTAGATCTTCCCGCAGTGGATCTCAACTTCCGTGTCTTATTCGGCGACCGACTGCGGCCTCTCGAGCCGCTCAGGAAACGCACGCGGAAGTCGTTTCGCCGGGGCGCGCAAAATATAATATATATATATATATATATTAAATCCGGTTGTTTTATTCATGCGAGAAGAGGAGAGAGAACTTCCGCCAACGACAACGGCGCGCTTTTTGATAGCCCTCTCTCTTTACGGAGGCTTCCGAAGGAAAACTGCCGCAGTGCCGTTTCCGTAGAATCAGTCTTGTGATATAGAATTCGGATAAAGAGAGAAGAAAATTCGTGAAACAATGAGACAAAAAGTATCCGGAAATGTTCGATAGTAGCTATCGCTTCGAGAGAAAGAGAATATCGCCCTCAGGATTGTTTCTTGCGAAATCGCAAGTCATCGACGGAATAGCTAGTTCATTCGCGTTACTCGTTGAAAGAAACGAGAAAGAGAGAGAGGTTACGTTTCTACAAATGCTACAACTTTCCGAACACTTGCAATACTAGACCGTATCACAACGGTAGTTTGGAAAACGCTGAAACTCCAATTGTGGTTTATTTATTTTACTTTCCCGCGACAAGAGTAAAAAAACACACTAATGTAAAATTTCAATAATTATTTGAAATTCGCGAGTTTGCGAGAGGCTGCCGTTCAATCTCAAGTTTAAACATTTGCGCTCTTTCTCTTGTGTCGATCGCGCAATCTAAAGTATCTACTTATCCATTTAGCCGTCACAATCGCTTTAATGCACTTTTCGCTCGCTGCGCTTGACGATTTTACGAGCGTCATCAAAATGGATCGGTCCTCGATCCGCGCGATCCGCTTTCATCAAGAATAGATGTGTAATGCGAGGCGACCACTTCGCCGAGAGCTTGATCGATAGCGCCGGCGAGAAAAATAAAAGACAGTCGCCGTCGTTTCTCGGATCGGTTGAAACGATCCCTCGGAGGACACCGACAAAGAGCGCTTCGGCCATCACGAAGATTACCACCGCGCGGAGCCCGGCACGGGGGCTGATTTATTTGTTGTCTAACGTCCTCCACGAGTCCTTCTACATTATTTACCCTAGTAGCCACCGCCGCCGACAAATGCGCACGGAGGTACGAAAGGGTGGATTTCACATTCGATCGTAAGAGGAAGGGGGATCAATGGGTCCTCCTCCCTTTGCCTGTGTGTCGAGCGAGAGATTTACTGCGATCCTTCTATCGCGGACGCTGCGAAGGGTCACTGCAAAGACACTTTTATCCGCGCGGCGATCCACCCATCAACTTCCCTTTTTGTCACTCGGATCAGGCATCGTGTACGAAACAGACAGGAAAAAATGCAAATTGCCGGGGGTGGATATGGCGGTCCCGTGTCTCTTGCGGTATAAAGTGGAAAAACGCCGCCGCCATTTTTTAAGTTGACGGGACGGCGGGAGCGAGGATGGAGAAAAAGAAATATCTTCTGGCATCTTCTCGGACGGAAGATCACACGCGACCGAAAGAAGGAGACAGAAGGGAGACTTACTTGCCTTTGTCTTTTCACTGAGATCTCGCGAAAATAACACACCGTACACATGTTTCTTTCTTCCAAGCCAGCTTGTAAATACAGGTATCTAATTTATAAACAAAAAATATCTCAACATGCGCGCACACGTGCGCGATATAAAATTCTTAAGAATAAGGAGACTTCGCGCTCGAATGATTCAACGCCTCTAGTCACGTTGAGGAAAATAGCAGGCGAGGAAAAATACATACACCTAATAGCGAAAGAAAAGGGAAAAGAAGAAACGAGATCGAAGAAAAAAGCCGCGGAATTAGAAAGAGATAGAAACGGTTGAAAAGAGAAGAGATAGAAAATGGCGTAAACAGCACTTTGTATCGACGCGTTTCGTTTTTCTTTTCAAACCCGCCTGTAACCCTCTCGACGAGTTTTAAGTCCGACTCTCCTTCCGACTCGCCCCTCAACTTCCCTTTCTGCGCGGAGAGACTGTCTTTTTTTTTCTTTCTCTATCTCCGGCCGGCTTTCGATCAGCCTGAATCTGCCACTTAGCGCGATCGTCCCTCCGACGACGCGGCGGGACGCCAACCTTTCGAGGACGAATGGATGGATTTCCCGGTGAAGTAGTAAGTAAAAGCAAAGCCGGGGTTTAGCGACAAAAGAAAACGGAGGCACGGCTCTCGGAGGAACGAGGAAGACGGGGACACGGCGAACTCACGCCAGAACGAACTCGACTCTAGCGGCGACAATAGGAAAAAGAGTCAATTTCAAAAAGTGGTCGGTGCCGAAGGCAAGGAAGAGAAGTCTAACGGTTATATTACAAGCGCGTGCCGTAGCGATAAGACGGAAGAAAAAAATAAAACTGTAACAAAAAAATTCTAAAAACTAATAAATTTTCTTTACGATCTAAAATGTCAAATTATTTCGCATTTTAATGATGGAAATAAAGATGTGGATAAATTCCTAATGTAGATTAAAACTTACTTGCAATTTTTTTTACTCGCTTTGCGAAAATAAAGCTATGCTAGTAGCAATAACGTTACACGATTCTCTTCCTTCTGCATTGCGCTTATCTTCCAAACTCGTGTAATCCCACAAACGCGACCAGTATCCTTGACGCAAACTTTTCTTTTAGCGCGTCCCAAGCGGTGAGATCGAAACAAAGGACGGACAACAGTTTCGTCACTTCGCAACTCGGCAGTTACATTTATCAGGTTTACACGCTTTCGAGTGGTTTAGGTGTGTTTCGTTTGTCCGTGAACAAATTCGCGCGCACGCAAATGCGCTATGCATAGAGGAGTGCGCGGTGTAATACCGACGGACGGCGGCGTTCATGAAAAATTGAACGTCTTCGACGTTCCATTGTTCCCGGGAATTGGGAGAGATACTAAGATTCCGCTTCTCTTTTCGACAATCGAATTTTAATCTCTCTGCAGAGACGGAGTGAGAGAGGGAGAGAGACACACACACACAGTTCGCAGAGAGACGGAATACGAAAATTCACTCGAGATGTATTTTCCATCGAATTGCGTCAGCATATTTGTGCGCGTACTATATACATTTATATTTGTCAGGAATAATGTAAACTCTCGATCGCGACGGTCTCGCGAAGTCATTTATCATTTCGCGAGGTACATACGACGGCGACGACGTGTGTGACGAACGCGCGCAAGCGTATATGTGTGTATGTGTGTGTGTTGTGAAAAAAAGAAATATTTTTTCTTTTAAAAATAATATTTTATATTTTTTCTATGTTAAAATTATTTCTCTTTTATCTTCCTTTTTTGCGTGTTTTACGCTTATTATTGCTGATCTCTCTAACACGAAACCGCCTCTTAAATTAAATAAACCAAGCAGCCCGCAATTTTAATGGATGCTCGTAAAATGAATACACAACTTCGCCCTCGAGGCGCAAAGATATTAATACTTTAACTGCAATTTTCACCCTCTCTCCCTCTCTTCTTCTTTTTCTCTCTCTCTTTCTCTCTTTCCCCGCGCGCCGGTGAAACTCATTTGGTTCTCGATGAAAGTTTATGACGACGCAATTCTTGGACGCGAAGGAAAGGGAAGAGAGGGAGAAGTGAGCACGTATATTCAACAGATCTTTATTGTCGGCGGGAACATATTCGCCATCGAGATAAATCACAAGCCAGCCAAGCCGGCCTCTTAAACGCACGCGATTGGCCGTTCACCGGCGTTGCCAAAGTGGAATAAATAGCATCGTCGTATGCAAATAAGATGAATATTTAAGTCGTGAAACGAACGTTTGTCTTTCAGCCTTGAGTGAGATTAAAACTCGTAAACTCAACCGAAATAATATTCTCAAATGTAACAGATCGCGCGAGTGAAACTCTGTTATCTACGTTTATACATCTCTTGATATATTATTATCACAGTTTTACATATGAAATATCTTGAAACGTTGAAAGAAAACAAAATGACAGAAAAGTGTTTCGTCGAATATCGTAAAACAGAGTGGAACGAGTTTGGCACAAGTCGGACACGGGACTTTTCTCATTGTTTGCTCATAGAACGAAACCGGATTTCTCATGCGAAGCAAACCAGTCGTCTCGAGAGATCGAGGAGAGAGCACGTAAGATGCAAATAGGGAAAACATTTAGCGATCTCTTGCGATCGGGCGCAACGAGATCAAGTGTTGCGGAAGTGTTCGTCAAAACTTCGAAGCTTCGAAGTTTCCGATGGTATTCTCGGCGTCGCTTTTGGGGTGATTCGTGATGTTCCCATTCTTCTTCCGTACTTTCTCACCTTTACTACACTCCGACGGCGCGGAAAAGCGGGTGTCCATTGTCCCGTTTCTCCCGATCGAGGGGACGACGCCGTTTGGATAAAAAATTGCGACGAAAGGGATAGTGAAAGGAAAGAGGAATGAAACAAGAAAGAAAGAAACAGAAGTGGAAGCTTTCTCTTTCTTTTTCTCTCGGCGACCATCGTTCGTGTGATATGGACCGTGGAACAGATGGGTGTCTCGGCACGAGGATAGGAAAAATGTATTTTCTCAAAAATTATTCTCTCCCGCTCCACCCTCTCCTTTTTCTATCCGCGAGCGAGCTCACCTTTCATTCCGCGTCGCCCCGCAACGCCAAGACCATCGTTCCCGCCACTCAGACCCCCGCGCCAAAAAGACGATCCGTCCGCGAATCTTTCCGCCGTTCCTTTTATCCGGCCCGATAAATCCTCACAACGGAAAAGCGCCACGGTGAGGAGAAAATTTTCACCGCTATCGGATCAGCAAAGCAGCACTGTGTGTACATCGGGCTCGGAATGATATTTCATCTCAATCCCTCGCGTGGGTTCACTCGCGAGAAAACCACGGGGGAAACTCGCGACGTAACTGATGATCGATATTAGCAGAAAATCTGAGTTTTCCGTAGCGATGAGATACAACGGCGGCTTGTTAAATCCAGACAAATGTTACGGTGATAAAGTTCCGTTGTTGATGAAATCGAAGGAAGTCGATAAATCGCTTCCGATGAAGCGATCTCGCGACGAAGTTATGCAAGCTCGAATCCGCATGAAATCTTGTTGCTTATCGCATTTGGAGAAAGTATTTATGTTTCATTAACCTTTTACACGCAGTTGACTTAGTTCGCAAAAAAGTTTCCTTCAATAAAATATCTTCGTACCTCAGATAACGTAATAAAAATTCACGTCTACACACACACACACACACATACACGTACTACGAGCTAGACGCTTCCATAATTTTTCACGGCAAACGCTGGAAATGGCTGATCATTTGTTCGGCAAATGTGAATGGCGCATCCACCATGTTTCATACGGTATTTTTCATGTTACACGAAAAATTACTTTAACGATTAAATTACACAAGATGTATAACCGAAGTGGTCCGCGTTAATCAATATTATCTCAAAGCAGATTGCTCTAAATTTAAGAATTACTACATTTAATTACTTCTATTTTTTTTTTAAATAAGATCTAATTTCTCGATATTAATTTAACAAACTTATCATAATTTCTGAAACAACTTTCGTAAAATAGAAAAAAAATCAATTTTCCACAATATTGAGCGTAATTGTTGAGAGAACGGCTGTTTATTGTAGTAATCACGATTTTGGAAGAACCGCACGGCTTGTTTAATCCTACGTGCCGTTAGGCGACTTGATTATTGTCTCTCTCTTGGTCTGCTCCTCCTAATGCATCCACCAACACAGCGCGGTCCGACGTTTCCGTTGATTTAAAGCCCCTAATCTCGGGATAGGAACAATCCCCGCAGCCGGTCGCGGACACCCATGGAGTGTGCACACAGCACAACATCGTACGGCGAAACAGAGGAACCATGCAGGAAGCGAAGAGGGTTGGAGAAGTTCGATGGAACGACGGGAGATAGTAACGGAGAGTTTCGAAACAAATGGCTGGCTATTCTTCGAGAGTTTCGAATCACTACTTCCATTTACGTTAAAATAAATATAGCTAAAATACAAATAATTCATCACATCGATAAAATATCGCCAACTATAGGAAAGTTTTTTACGTGTGACTTCTCGCAAATTTTCTATATTAATTTTTTACGTGTTTTATTTTAAATTGTTGTACACTTTCACCAATTCCATTTTTATAGAAATATAAGAACAAGTTACACACTTATTAAAGTTTCGTTTTTTTTTCTCAGTTAGTTTTTAACGCAACGTAATTTTCCGGAAAAAATTTCTCCCGGCGCTCGTAGATTTTTAAAGAAAAATTCCCGCGAACTATGATCCCATTTCGTGGTAATATGACTTCGCCCGCTTAGGTGTTTTAATCTTATCAGGGGCCTGAACGATGACTCGGGTACCACGTGCTATTGCACGAAAGCACGCGGAGGATGTGAGATTCCTGCGCGAAGAGAGAGCGAGGGAAACAACCGCGGCGTGTTCTTTCTTTCTTTCGCGCCGAAAATGGCCATTAGATGAAGGAAAACTGGGAATTATTGAAGTGATATCGGAAACCGATAAGGACGCGGACGAGAATTGTTCGAAATGGACGTTATATTAGATATGTGTTAGGCCGCGTACGTGGGGTAAGGACGCGAAGGGAGACTCGCAGTTAGCGGGCGAAAATTTTCGTTAGCGCGATCTCGCGCGCGAAATCCAATAAAGCTGCCTGCGATTTAAAACGGAGAGATATCCGCGGGTAAATGGTACCCGGGATATTTATGGAACGGACGGCGATGCATATGCGTTTATCGATCTCTCGAGAGATTAAGCGGCTAGAACGTGGTTATTAAATTTCGCAGTTATTTGCAGTGAAGACTCGTTAGATCTCTCATTAGTTCTCGGAACGTTACTAAATATAGAAGAACGCAACATCGGCTGCCTCGAAATTAATTGGCCGACACTACTTTATCGTGAATTTTATTAAAAAAAAAGAAAAAAAAAAAAAACAATTATTCAAGAAAAAAGTCACAAATGTGATACTTACAAATAAAACGGGAAAAAATTAATTTGTAAGAAATCCACTGAAGGAGGAGTTACTCTCCCGGTAACAGGTAGTCGGATTTAGTGACCTCGGCAAATCACGGAATTGCTTGCGCTCAATAAATGTAATTAACCCCAACCGCCTGTTCGCGAGTCGCAGCGCGTCACCGACCATGCATCTCGCTTCCATGAAGAGGAATATTCATTAAACCGCTTTCGTATAATTGCGAGTCGAGGACCCGAGTCAAGATTACGGTCGTGTATTTGCGCTGGCCAAATATAATAATAAGGCACGCGGGATTCTCATTCTTCGGGTCGTTCGCGGCGATAGTGAAAGGAGGATTTGGTCGGATCTCATCGAATCCGTGGCCTGTTGAGAACGCGGCAAGAAAAACGTTGAGCAAACGAACCGGCATACTTGTTCGCTCGCGGGCGAACAAAACAGTCTGGTACAAACGCGACCGCAATCTTGACAGATATATAAACGTCACTTTATTAAAAATGCGCCGCGCGCGACTTTGTGCGTGTACAGCGAGATATTAAATTGGCGAGATATTAAAACGCGCGTTTCGCGCGAGATAACGTTTCGTCGCGGAGTATCGCCTTGTCTTTGACGCACGCAGCCGCGGGGACGGACATGGGACATTTATTACGTACGCGTTACAAAGAAAAACTCGAGCCTTTGACGCAATTATTTCATGCGACTGAATGTACGACAAAATTTTTATGTGACGTAATGTGAAAATCGTGTACTTGAAAAGAATTTCCGTTAGTAATTGGCGACTGTTACAGAGAGCGCTCGCTTTGATCTTAATAATTTATCACAGGCAATTTGTAACATACGGTAAAACATACACCGCGATCGTTTTTTTTTTTTTTTTTTTTGCGAGAAGTCACGTGATTCTGTTGTCGCAACCGATTTATTAATCTCGCAACTTCTCCCAATCGCGAATTAATTGTGATTGATCATTTCTACAATGTATTAGTGCGTTTTATTCTTTGACGAAAAAATTCTATAAGAGTCGCTTATTATACGGAATAGCGCGGCGCACGAAAACTGCTGTGCTCCTCAGTTTTTCCTCGGTCGTGCTTCTTTTGCTCAATTAGCTCCGGGGTTCTGACTGCGCTCTGCCGCGGTGGTTCCGTCGTTTTCCAACCGGCAGAATAGACGAGAGATGCGGAACGTTTTCCACCGGCGAGATCAGACGGTATCCCCGAGTTTCACCGGGGTGCTTACGTCCTCGTTGGTGCTAAGCTTCGCAGTTAACGCGGCAAAAAGACGTTTCAGAGAAAAAGCGAATGGAGAGAAAAAAGCCGAAAAGAGAGAGAGAGAGAGAGAGAGAGAGAGAAAGAAGGCGATGTGGGATTGCGGAAGAGTTCGCGGCAAAATTCTCAAGTAGTAACGCTCGGTGTGCGGTCAGACGCAGGTGAACCGAGCGGGCGACGAAAGACCGGCATTGTTCGGCGAGAAACAAAAGGATCGGCCGTGGTCCGACGATTATTCGCCGTTTACTAGACCGGTATAAAGGAACTGTAAGGGATACTCGGGGAATAAAACGAAAGAAAAAGAGAGAAAGAGGTCGGATATATATCCGGGAGAATAAAGCAAACCCGGCCCGACCGATTGCCGGGACAAAAGCGGGCGTTAAGCGACGAGAAAGTACGAATGAAACGCGGAAAGTATGTTGGGAAAAGAACGAAACTGATGCTGCGACGAAGAAAGGGGGAGAAAAATAAGCGAAAAGTAAGTGCACGAGTCGCGAAGGCTACTAATTAATTAATGAAAAGTTCGATGAGAGAAAAATGTAACGGAAAGAGAGCTCTGAAAGGGAACGTCGGTAGCAGAAAATATAACGGAGGATACAAAATGGAGGTTCTTAGTTAAAGTTTTACCAGAGTTATTTACCTCTCTTCGCTCTCGCAGTGGCGACCCAAGATCTCGTAAATGAATTTTTTTGTTTCTTTGTTTTTTCTTTTTTTTTTTAAATCAAAGTTGGTTTTTTTTAATGAAGAGAAACTCGACAAACAAGATCCGATACTCACACATTTTGTCACACGTTCGCAAACGATAGAGAAATGTATCGCAAAGGCAAATCTTCTCGAAAAATACCTTATTAGTATAAAAGTGGAGGAAATAAAAAGCTCGCGCGCGGAAAACTGGGTCATAAAGGTTATTTTACTGCATTAATCATATGCGCTCGCGCATACACACACACACACACACACGCTCACACATATATATAATTTTTTTAATATTGCAAATACGATGTGTGATGCATTATGCAGAAACTTGACAGATTCTGTTTGCTGTGAGAATGTTGCACGGCTGCGTCGTAAACGTGTGAGTGGCGTAAAGCGAGAGGAGCGCTTTCATAACTTGCCGGCGGGCGTATGCGTCAATAGATAACAACAAGAATGAAGTTTTTCCGTGAAAAAGATGGTGCGCCAAGGTACGGCGTTGGCGCGACGCCATTGTGTCCCCCTTCGAGCGTCTTTATACGGCGGAAAGGTTGGCGGAATAATGCACTTCCTTCGGGTGAACGTCCGGTTTCGCTTTACTACGTGCTGAAAAAGTCTCAGGAAGCGAACCGTGTCGTACCTGCGGAATTACTCCGCGGAAGTTTCACCAAGGAGCATATAAGCGAGAGAAAAACTTGCATTGTGAGAATTCAAGTATCCTCCCCTTCCCCGTATATCGTAAATCCTCGATTCCACTACACGCTTGTATGAAGAATTTCCGTTTGCATCGCGGGGAAAAAAACGTGTTGCGATCTTTCACTGGAAAATACAATATTTCGAATTTCGAGGCAATTATTCCGAACCCCTCGAGTGTTCGACGATACGAGACTGTGTGGCACGGGTTGAAAAAACTCCTCGAGCGAGCGCTTTTCGCGCAGCTATTCATCTTTTTCTTTTTATTTATTTTTTTTTTTTAACAGCAAGTAGATTTGCTAATTCGCGGAATTATTAAGTATCGCTCGGAGTGTTCAGCGATCGCTAAAATTTAAGTTAGTCGAGAGCTCTCGGACGGGCACTCGTTCTCGGAATTTTTAAGAGCGTTTTTTTCTCTCCCGCGTATACTTCCACGGGGAATAAAATTGCATGTTGGCGACACGGGCGTCACTTTCCGTCCGGACGATGCAAGATCAACAAGACCTTCGCCTGAGAACCCCTGACTTTATTATATTTAGCGAGTGCAAACAGTTGTTCCTGCAATCTACGACCGGAGCCGGGGGCGCAAGTATAGTAGTGTGCAAGCAGCTAATGCTACTTCCAAAGTGACTCCATTATTGCAGTCGAATATATTATACAAACATGGCCGCCGCTGGTTAAGACCCATACCCGGGCCACCACCACCCACCGCCCTTGTTCCGTCACTTCGGACCAAAGCCCACCCCTTCTCGCGCCTTTATGCATTAGTGATGAAGTGCTTTCTAACCTGAAATTGTCTTTCTCGCTGAGACAGACGCCGACACGACCGACTATCCACGGGAACAACCTTTGTTCCCCGACTGCGAGTTCCCCGGATGTTGCCTTTATTTCTCGCTATTTTTCAACCGCTCGGGACGGACGGTCGAGAATAATTTAGCACGATGTATCAACAGCTGTAGATACTCTCTTCATCTATGCATTTTTCATTTCACCACTACACCTTCAATTGACTTCTTTCGCGAAGAAAATCCGAAACTCGAGAGGCTTTTTTTTTTTTTTTAAATATCATCAAGAGTTTAATAAGCGCAAACTTTTGTACCGAATTAGTGTACACATGTCAAGTAAGCTGGAAATGTGTTACGTAAACTGCAAGTTAGTTCGAGCAATTAAAATTAAAGAACAGAACGACGTTTTCCGGATCTTTCTCGTTCTCCACCGGAACATTTCCTATTATCAGGATCGTCTTATCTTCGAGAGAGATCAGAGAATCGGAAGAAAGCGCGCGAGGAGAAGAGAAGAATTATTCTTCCAATCGCGCCTTAATGGCGAATTCCGTGGCTTACGTCGATTCGGTACGAGATCGACGAGAGAGATCGTTTCAGAGAGGAACGAAAAGAATCGAGAGAGGTATAGACTTCATCAGGGAAGCAGTCGGCGAGGGTGAGGAGGGAGAGTGAGATTATTTTTTTAATATCCGAGATCCGAACGGAGACACGCGACGAAGAAGTGTGGACGGTTCGCGAGGAAAGACGCGGTAGAGGAGACGAAATTAATTTTCGAAAAGGAAAACAGGCGATATTGGTTCATTTGAATATCGCGCGAACCCTCTTCTCCGCTTCGGAGAGAGGACGTGGTAGAAGACGCGATTTTTATACCTCGGAATATATCGATAACATTCTTCCGGACGAATAATATTATTTCTGTCTGCCCGCGAGGATATATTAGTTCTTCCGGATCCGCGGGTTCGGCAACTTATATCTTCCATCGCGTTTGAACTTTGCATACGTGCCGTCCCTTCGCGCGTAGTGCTCTTCCTCCTCTTCCTCCTCCTCCTCCTTCGTCGGTATACCAAATGCGCTTTTGAGCTCTTATCGTAAAAGAACTTTTACGAGCCATTCACCGTAAGAATTTTTTGCTAACTTTTATACGCACGTATGTGGAATTTTTACATACAGGTTACCGGAAGTAGCATCGGCGTTACTCTCACGCCGGCTACATATCTTCTCGGAATCATGCTTTGGGGCACGGTTGCGTCCCGGCTTGTCGTATATATTACATCCGAATGCGATTTATACAAGAGAAAGCCTGACGTATTATTACGATAGCTTAGATATATGTATATACACTACACGCGTTATACACCGTGTAACGCGCGGCCCATTCAACGAATTGCCTCTGTATAACGACGAAAAACTACGTACTGTTTTCCGCGGGAAACAAGTGTGTAAAAATGCGCACGTTGATAAATTGAAAGCTCAGCGCGCGCGCGCGTGGTCTTGCATGTATGCATGACCGTGCTGCAACAATTTTTGTTTGCAGTTGAATTTTTCACACGACCATCGAACAGCGCGCGCGCATCAATCCCGCACTTATATGTTTGCAAAAATTAATCCCCTGATATGAATTGCTTAGAGCGTATTTCTCGGCACATACGTTAAAAAAGGACTAATTGGAGCTTGTGAATAATTGACAAAATTAATATTCAGTGTAAAGCAGAGAGCTGGTGTCTTTTGAGTTTGAAGATGAGAAAAAAGAGCGTGAAAGATGGGAAGTAATTACGTTGTAGGATTTTCCACCCGATTTTATCTAGACGATGTTCCAAATCCCAATTTATTGTCCTCATTACCCAGAAATCGGTCGGAGACGCTATCGGCGGCTGTGATCACAAGAAAATTTTCTGGAAGACAGATTTCTAGGAGGAAAATAATTTTCTACATCGAGTCGCACACCGTACCGGGAACGAGAGATTTTTCCGCAACATCTTACGGTTCGTTGCACACTTTGTAAAAAATAATAACGTTAACAAATTATCATTTGTTCGTCGCGCTTTATTGTCGCGAATTGTGTCACAGAACGCTTCTTTGTTTGCGAGATTTGTAAAATCACTGATTAAACGCTTACTTCTGTTCTTTATCGGAGACAATTGATGAGAGAAATTCGATATTTGACATTTTCGCCTCCCAACGCATTTTCTTCTTCCGGTCGAGCTCGCGCTTACGTGTGTTAATATTTATTTTTCCTCGCCACAACGGCGTGATAAAGACGCGCGAGGGAATCAAAAGCGGAAGCTATGTGCGAGAGCAGCGCGTACACGTGCAAAAGGTAAACGTACAACTTTAATACCGTCGGACAATTTAATGGCTCTCTTTTCTTTACTTTTGTCCGTCGCGGAAGGATATTACCGGTAAGCGCGCGCGGTAAGCAAGACTCGCAACTGCAAAAAGCAATTCGAAATGAAAGGAAACGGGGGAAAGGGGGCAAAAGCACGACGAAAGAACGACTTTATCCCGTCGCCACAAAGAATAATTACTTCGAATGTTGAAAAGCGCTCGCAACGCCGCGAATGCACAAAGCGCACACGCGGCGAGGCAAGTCAAGTGGCAAGTCATTCGCTTACCTATCTTTTCCCTCCCCCCCGTTGAAAAATGCAACTCGCCTCGCCTCGCCACGTCTCGTACACCCGAGTTACGTGTAAAATCCGCACGTAAGCCGTCCCATCGCGCCGCCGCGACCTCTCGCCGACCGCGAGAGAGAGGTATCGAACGTATAAAATGCATGCGCGACGAAAATGGGGAAAAATACTGAATACCGCGCGCGCTCGTAAGTCGTCTCATACAGAAAACATTACGGATATATCGTTCGGGTAAAATAGAAACCTGTATATCTTTCACGAGCTTTTCCTCTACCCGTTCTCTTTATGTCTGATTTATTCGCCGGGTGGTCGAAAACGCTAACGCCCTTCCCCCCCCATTTCGGGTGAAATAGCTCGAATATACGAGCGCGAGATGGAGAGCCGATTGTCGAAATATCTTTGAACGTTTGTGCGTGCGAAACGCTTCGATTTCCGCGATCTCTATATTATATTGCGAGACCTTCAGAAAAACGTAATTGAAATAACTGATATATTGCTTCAAGAAAAGAAAAACCCACATTCTATAATTAGTTATCACAATCTTCGTACTATTGCTAGTGCGATTGTACGGTGTAACCGCGAGAGACACGCGCGTCTTACGAGGTGAAATAAAATTATTATTTTCTCGATTCCCAGACTCTCGCGTTTCTGAGGAAAACGCGTTTTCCCTTGTCAAATGGAATTGACATCGGCGTATTATTCGGTGGCATGAATGGATGGAAATTGCCAAAAATAGCCGGAAACGGATGCGCAGAAGCGGCTGGCCGACGAGGCGAGGACGACTGACCGGAAGGGGGTGCGAGGGATAGACTCTACAGTGCCATTACCGAGAACCGACTCCGGTTGCAAATTATTGTGTCGATGCTCGAATCAATGAATGCAGTCGTAATGGACGGATGTGTAGAGCCGTGACTCTTCGACCCAAGCGAGCGCCATTATATCGTTACGATGATTGTTGACAATTGTGGCGTCTATATATACATTTCTCGTTCCATCCTGCAAATCTTCTTCCGCGCAAAATAACTTTAAGATAATTGTAATAAAAAAAAAAAACAACAACTTGATTCTTAGTGTTTTATCCGTTTTTTGTATATTTAAGATAAAACTAAAATGCATGCGTTAAAAGACAAAAGAAAATATGACACGACATCGTCTAGATAAAATCATTTGCTCTTCAGCGTAAGAAAATTTTACTTTTAAATCTCTTAAAGATCTTTTTTACGTTCATAGCTCGTCGTCTGCATTATGTAACGCAAAATTACGTCGCGTCGGCGTTGTAACCGCAATTACCCAAAATTCCAGCGTGTAACGAGAAGCGTTAAATAATAATCGCGCCCGTCTTGCATAACTTCCGGAGAGCCGAGCGCGACATCAAATCGCGCGCACGAGGGGTCGCGTTACAAACGCGAAAGTTGCGAAATACATAATTCGTCACGCTCGGATGTGTACTTGATCTGTGCACGCACAAGCCGGAAGGTAAGCCAAAAAAAGTTTTTAAATAATTACAGGGATCCGCGGAGTTGGCGGATGCGACGCGACGTTGAAGGTGCGAGGTGGAGTAACGAGAAAAAGGGGATGGCAACGGTGAAGGGTTGCAATTGAGTCGGATAGCGGCCCAGTTCTCCCGGGCCGTTCTCTCTTTCTCCCTCGACCCCTTCATTTCTCTCTCCGTTGCATTCGCCGCCCTCGTTCCTCCCTGCGGGCATTAATGGGAAAAGTTTGCTTTTATCTTTTAAACGCCCGGCAACACTACTAATTTCTAACTTCGGGCGTTACTTGTACCTACTCCAATGGCTTCGAGTGTACCGGCACGACCGGTAACGCAGTCACTACTTTCCTGACCAATAGAAAATCACCAAAAAAAAAAAAAAAAAAAAAAAAAAAAACAGTGAAAAAACCGGGAAGAGAAAGAAAAAAAAGGTAAAGGGAAAAGAGCCATCGGCGCATTTCTCGATGCCTTCGATCGGACGTCGTCTCGTTTCAGATCGAAGCGAATCGAGACGACGTATTTTTTATTTAGAAGTCAAAGAGCGAAATGAGAAGTTTGCCAATTTAACATTATCGGATGTTGGTTTTTTTTCTTTCTCGCAGAATTTATACCACGTCGCATTTGAATAAAAGGTCTCACTGTGGTCGCCTGAACAATGTACGAGTGGAGTTCGATACTCTCGCGCGCATCTTAACAATTTTCGTTTCCAACGCACGTGAAAAATTGTTAGCCCAACTTTTTCAACACACACACACACACACACAAACGTATTGTGCGCGCACCTGTGTGTGTTTTCTCCGTATTTTTACGAAAAACACAATTATAAAAAAAAAAAACAAAACAAAACCATAGAAAGAACATTATGACGCGCGCGAGAAAGAACATCTGCAAATTTAACTTCGTTATCTCGCCCGCGATGTAACGCTGGCGCGAGACGTGATGGAGCTTGAGCGATGTAAAATACCTGTAAAGCGCTGATAATAAATAACAAAGTGCTAAGCTGAAGTCGTCGCTGTAAAATCGGCGGAGACATTATTAAACATCAGCGAGCCACCGCGCGTTACACGGAGTTCATAATCGCTTTATACCAACATATACACGTACACACATACACAGACACAGTGTGCCTTTCCCCGCGGAGTTTAATTAGACGATCTTCAGAGACTGTGGCGCAAAAGCATCGAGGACAATAACGGAAGGAGAGAGGGGGAGGGGGGAGAGGGAGGAAGGAAAATGCGAGAGCGCAGCCATTAAGATGCTAAATCTCGTCTAGCCGGATCAAAACCGTCACGCTCGAATGCCGCGAAGGGCTCCCGGGGAAATGAAAGAACTACACGGGCGCGCCTCTATCTCCCCGACGATAAAACGGATTTTACGTCCGCGTTTAAAACAAGCCGTGGACCGGTCGCGAAGGAGAAACGCCACTCGAGGTAATTACACCGCGGTTATCTCCCGCGTGCATCGCTGAAAATGTATGCGATGTAAGTTTAAATAGATTGGAGAAAAGAAAGAGAGAAAGAGAGAGAGAGAGAAAGCAAAAGGAACTTTCCAGTTAATTAAAAAGCCATGTATATCTATTATTCTCGTAATTATATTGCGCACTGCGCATATTCCTGTCATCGCTGTCATCGCGCGTAGCAATTAATTTATTCCTCGTGTCGCGATTTAGAAAAAATCGTAAATGTCAATATCGGCGTCAAAATCACGTGCATTTCGTCTTTCCGCAATTTTATTTTGTAAAATATGAAATTTTACGCGGCGTACCGACCTAACCGTTAAATCTCGACTCGAGCATTTCATCTCGTGGTCTCTTCTTTGTACGTTAATTGCACGCAATTTCTTTAACGCAATATAATTTCTTTTCTTTTTTTTTTCCTTCCCCCTTCTCCCCATCTTCTTCCCTTCGCACGTTCATTATAAAATATACAAGCGAAATATAATTGCGGTATAAATTATAGCGGACAAATTGTGCGGTGCCACACGAAACAACAATTTTAAAGCCGTTAATGTCGCGGCCATTAACTTCACGGCTCCTTCCTCTCACTCGGCTTTTCTGCCGAAGCAATTTCTGCGAGGCGTAAACGCGTTATCGATTTGTTTCACTTATTTACGGGCGGAGAACACACGAATAAATTGATCGCTTAAGCGAGGCTTTAAAATGCTCAAACCCGCCGCGGCGGGTTACGAGATAAAAAGGGCTCGAACGGGGTAAAAAAAAGAGAAGAAAAAAAAAAGAACTGTTTTACGTTCCTCACGGAACGATTAAGCGGATTTCACGTCGCATTTAAAATAAGCCGTCAGACCGGGTCCCGCGAAGGAGAGAGAGAGAGCAACACTCCTCTCTCCCGCTGCAATTACAACGCGTATCGCCGCCGCCCCCGTTAATTAATCCTCTCTCTCTCTCTCTCTCTCTCTCTCATTTCTCCGTTCCTGCAAGATATACTAAGGAGAAGCGCACGAGGAGGGAGAATTGGGGGATATACGAGATGATCCCCCGACGACGAGCTCGGATTCCTCCGCGATTATTGGTCTTCCCGCGCGTGATTAATTAACCCGCGTCGAGCTGCCGGCGTGTCTACCTTGCCGACCTCGTCTTTCCGACGTGTACAAGCACATAGCGGTACACGAGACGCGTACATACGCGAGTATGTACAACATACGAATGCATGCGTGTGCACGCGCTTATATTCGAGATATCACGAACAAGAAATCGTGCCAGAAGGTCAACGAGACGCTCAGAAGCGATAATTGTGCGGTGCTTTATTAATGAATTAACATAAAATCAACGTAAGAGAGAGACTTACCCTTCTCTCAGTGTGGGATATTATAAAAAAAAAAGCACATTTCGCGCAAAGTGCTGCGAAATAACAATTTTATCGCTCGCCGTATCGCGTTACCCCGGCGCGAGTGTAATTGGGGTTAAAACGCCGCCCGCTGAGGCCAGTTATTAAAAGGAGTTAACGAGCAATAATTAACTTAAGATTCCTCGAGCGCGCGGGACCTGTGCAGGATCCGCGGCGCGCCAATTGAACGCGCGCGGAAACACTTTGTGTCGAAATTACTTCGCGCTTAGTAACTTCGTATTTTCTCGCGTAATATTACATGCGAAACACACGTCTAATTGGAATCAGAACGCGCGCGCGCTGAAAGCAGATTATTGAAGCCTACTAATAAGCATTAATTAACGAGAAATAATTAACATTTCGCATCGAGGATTTGGAGGAAAGGAAAATTTTGCGCGCATAAATGGGGGATGGGGAGATTTATATTCTCCGCGACACATCCAGATTGCGCGGCGATGCGTAATTAGGGTTAACCCTCCCCGTCTCGTCCCCTCGGTCGTCGTGCAACGTTAATCCACCTCGGTGGAAGGAACCACGATCGGTCGGTCGTTTCGTGTCGCGGCGAGCCCGGCAGATAAAGCTGTCCGGAAGTAGTTTAAGCCGGCCACAAACGTAACTACATCTGGACCCATTAGGACGCGGAGATACAGATCGTTACAAGACAACGAGCTTTCGAGACTCGGATCCTTCCCTCGCCAGATGCTAATGGTAATCAAGAACCGTCGAAGGCCAAGTCGAAACCCGGACACGAAGTTTGATCCTGTTTGTGAGATAAGATAAAGCAGCTTTCTCCTCCCCCGCAGCGTTTACAGACAATGCGAGAGTACAAACTTTCTCTCTCTGTCTCTCTCTCGCGTTGCTTGACGAACGAAATTAATTCCCGCGATAACGCGCGATAAAGCGCGCAAAAACGCGCATCGACGACGACGACAACGACGGTAAAATCGACGTGAATACACGTATAAACAACAAAGGACCACGACGACGGAGCGAAATGGCGGGAAAAATCGATGATGACAAATCCCGACAATATTCTGTCGTGCGGTGCTGTTTCTGGAGTGCTTCTCACAAAGGAGATTAAGCGAAGCAATTACATTGATAGAACACCGTATGCACTCGCATCGCGTGTCTATGCACCTCTCTACCCCCGCCACAACACTTCGCGTTGATTAATTCAACCTTCTGAGCTGTGTTGCGTGAATTGGCGTTGTTCGACGAATATCTTCTCTCGTGTATAAATTCGTATTTACGGATGCAAATTGACGACACGGTTTAATCGATCGTTGAACTTCACCATTAAGAAAAACAGAAACGGGCGCGCGCGAAGAGATCGAATGAAAATGCTCGATCGAGCGCGCGACGACGAGCGCTATCGATATACGAGATCGCGCGCGCTCATGATTGCTCGTTGTTCGTCGGTCTATGCAAATTGCACCGCAGCCGATGAATGCAGCCGGCTCGCGGTTATGCCGTATCAGGCTTAACGTGCATTAACATACGTAAGACCTCACCATTCAACATTATAAAGTCTAATATATGTAGGAGAGGCGGCGCGTGCCGCGGCCCGCTCGGGAAACTTCGCCGTTAACTTGCTTTAACTTTGGAATTAGTATAGTTTGACCAAATGACACAACCGCGCGGCGCGGCGATTGCGCCGCTAAACGATAATTGATATTGCAAACGGGGCCGGTATAAGAGCCGTGATTAAAAAAAAAAAAAAAAACAAAAAAAAATTACTTTTACAACAAATAAAAATTCGAGCAAAACGAGACATAGAAGACCCTTTTTTTTTTTTGACGTTAAATAACGTCGAGAATAATAAGAGGATTCTTTTTTTCCGATGTTTGTGAAATTAATAGCAATTTTCAAAACAATGTGCTGCATTGCTCGCGAAACAAAGATTGTGAAATCTATCGTGATGAAATAGATTTTGTATCAAATCGGCGTAAAATCGGAAAATCGAGCAAATATTGTTTTTCAAACAGGAAAATGTGCGTATTTGTTTCAACTGAATTTGTGTCAATGGTTTGTGTGAGTTTCTGAAAAAGAGTTACGCGCGTATATATATATATATATATATAAATAACAATATACATATGCGATAAATATATATACACAAATAAATTTTCTGCTCGCACTTAAAGCACCTCAATTTGCATCGAGCCGAGTCACCGAGTCGGCAGTTCCAGTGTCGAGAACGAGCTAATCGTATTCACGCGTGCTATCTGATTACAGCGCTACACTGTGTCGCCGTCATAAAGCGAAGCAACGTCTACTTTAAAATCTAGCATGCATAATGCATCGTATGCACGGGACAAACAAGAGGGACCGGGGATAAACGCGAACAAAAACACGTTATTCCGCCTTACCGTTTGTGTACGTGTGTGTACGTATGTGTGTACGTGTATGCGCGCGCGTGCGCGCGGGTCAGTTAATCATCGGACAGTGCGGAGAGATCTCGTTTGGAAATGTCCCTCTGTGTGACCTACACTCAAAAGAGTCCCTACATATGGAAATAAAAGGAAAAGCTCGAGCGTGATATCGCGCTACTCCACGCGAGCCCGCGTTCCACAATACTTTTTTAATATCACCTCTGTTAGCCTTTGACCGATTCCAATCCATCTGCACGGCTACACGGTTTCACCTTCATAAAGCTGACATATCTCAGTGACGCTTCAAGGAGCTTCGGCGTCAACTCTCGCGTCATCTATGCGCTTTAATGACGAACACACATACACTCTCGCTCGCTTTAAAAAGAATTTCACATTAGTTTTTTTTTTTTTTTTTTTTTAATATATATTTTGATAAAAACTACGAAATATATTTACGGAGAAAAAACTTCGACGTATTTTTAAAAGTGAGAGAAACTTTTGAGATATTTCAGACTGATAATACACGTATCGGTTTAAAATATCTTTAAATTTATATATTATTTATTTAGAGACACGCGCTATTTCATGCGCGCTCACGCACATGTAGCAGCAACGTATTAGTCTGACATTTCATCGTTTTGAAAAATAGAGGTTGAAAACTAACGCCGGTGACCCAGTAGTAATTTTTAACGAGCGAAACTGCGAAGCGTTCGGTTACTTTTATCTCAACGTATCTCCGTTTTAAAAAGCAGGTATTTTAGAACAGCAACATTACGACCTTGCACGACGCGAATAGTTCTTGAAAAAAAAAAAAAAAAAAAAGAAGAGAAAACGAGTACAAAGAAAGTATAGGAAAAGAAGAAAATGTGGACACGAACTTTTTTTTTTTCTTTTGAAGCAGATGTTGAGATTCTTTTTCAATCCGTATATCTTTTGTAAAACACGCGTACGCGCGCGGTGGGTACATAAAAGATATTAAAATGAGACTAGTGTTACGCGAGAGATTTTCAGAAAAGCGAAACCATCCCGAAACGTATAGATTTCTACGCCCGTAATAATTTTCATCTATCGCGCGCATTTTTCTCTCAAAAGAGCGTAACATTAATTTTAAAAAATATATGTATTTTATTTATATCGCGTGTAATAACAGTTATTACGCGTGATATACACGAACGATCTTTGTTCTCTCGCGCGAGCGATGTTCGCGTTTCTCCGTATCCGTCACACACACACACACACAAACAAGAATTTACAAAATAAAATGTAAATCTCCATTTTCGCTTTAACCACTCGCTCGGGAATAATGTGCCAAAAGGAAACGATTCCGCCGTAACGCAACTGTTATAAATCCAGGGTAGTTCGTTTCCACGAGTGGCTGGCGCGTAAGAGGCGGATTGGCGAACGAACCTACCCCGAGGGGGAGGGAAAGAAAGGGGAGAGAGCGGCACCGGGTGGAAGTGGCGCTAAATTCTACAAAAAACGAAGATTAACCTTTTGTCTCCGAGGCCCGCTACGGTGTTCCTTTGTTCCGAGTTGAGCACTCTGTCGCGACACTCTGTTTTTGTCCAATGGCGCGCGGTCCACTCCCTTTCAAACTCCATACCGCCTCGTTCCTCTTCGCGCTCTCTCCGCAGACCGGCCACCGTCGACCCCGGTCCTTTCGGGATTCGTTCTATAAACCTCCCTATCCTCCTCCTGTTCCCGAATACCTCGACGGCAGACCCTTTTACAAGACCAGGCTTGCGTCCAGACATCCACCACCCCACGGTCGCATCCGTTCTCTTCCCGCTGCAAAGTTAAATCCTACGAGTCTGTAAAAGCCACCGCTCTCCGCGCGCGTTACCTCCTTCCATGTTCACTGCCCGCTCGGTGTGTGTTTCTCCCCCGGCTTTTCCACCGGACTGCACATCACCGACGGCAGGCGTATGCAAAGGCTTGAAATATTTTAACCAATCCCCGTGAAACATGGCTGTAAGTACGTGGTGGCCGGCCTCGTCACTAACCTTCCCCTATCGCGCACCATCACTCTCCCTCTTTCCGAGTTTTCTTCTCTTCCTCCGCTTCGAGCTCTCGTCTTTTTGCGGTGCACGCGGGATCGCCCCACAAATGAGCTACCCGACGTAATTCCCGCCGTTTATTTTCCGGCCAGAAGTCGGACAGCAGTGCAGCCCTCGCCCGGGATCGGCGAAAAATCGGCGGGATGAAATGGCGAATGTGTAAGGATAAAGACCCTGAAATATATGGGCTGCTTTTTTCTGATTGCCAGAAAAACAGAAGAGAGAGATTACTCATCTCAGACAAAAACTTCCGTCGATGTTATATAATATAATTTTATAAACATAAGATAAAAAAAACATTCTTATATATTTTTGCACAGATTTAAATATGAATTAACGTAAAAGAAAAGAAAACGAGCGCTATTCAAACAACTCCGCAACACAGTGTTGCGTTTTAAATCAGTTTTTCTTAGTAACACATTATATTTAATTTTAAATTAAGTTTCTCTTTAGTGACGCTTTATTTGACGTGGAAAATGAGAAATAGCGAGGAATTTTAGATGTGTGTGTATGTGTGTGTGCGCGCGCGCGCAAAAATCGCTAAAGTCTTTTTTACACCAAGTGAAGAACCGTGGAACTGACGAATGTCGCTTATTATGACAGCCGGTCCTTTCTTACGCCGCCTCCACGTCCTTTCCGGCACGTTAGAGTGGAGTGCACTGAAGAACAATTCACGCTAAGTAAGTTATAGCCCGGAGTAAGATCGTGGAAAGAGAATGGGTCGGCCACTATGCGGTCGGTCTGACCTCACCGCGAGGCATTCCACTGCTACTTAACGCTCAATACGTTCCACTTAGGGCTGACCCGCGTCTATTCTCACCACTGACGCCGCTTCGAACGTCGACAATTCTCTGCGTATTAATTTTCAACGTCACGTCGGGACGCGGTTTCTTTTGAGAAAGAAGCACGAAATTTCCAAATTTAAGCAAAAACTCGAATTTTGAATCATACAATAAAATTAATAATTTCAATAAACACAATATGTGCATCTGTTCATTAAGTAACCAATATATTTCCAATTTTCTATATACGTTGCACGGAATTTTTTTTTTTTTTATATTATTGAGAACATTAAATAAATTTGAATTGAATTGAATTTATTTTATTTTATGTCGAAATTAGAGAAGAAATCAAAGATTCGCGAAAATAAATAACTAAAAATGTATTTTATATGTAATAATATGTAATGTTTCAATTTCCATAAAGAACGCTTAAATTATATTTCTTGCAATTATTTTAATTTTTATCTTTTGTAAACAATGCAATTAAATTTGCATTTTTTGCTACAAAATTATTTTTACATAGTTGGAGTTTTAATTATTTTTGTCTCTCCTTTTCCTTCCCGATGAAAGTAACACAATAGAGAGAACAATGCTCTGTTAGGTTATTTTTTACACGAATTGAAATTCGGGCGACTTGCTGAGCCGACTGTTTTTTTCGCTAATCACTCGCCGATATTCGACGCGGAGCGCTAGGTTCTGCCGAGGCAACACCGAGGCGGAACAATAGAAAATTTGCCGACCGCTATCCACTTTATCCAATCTCAGTTTGAGTTTTTAGTGCTTTTTTTGTCCGAACGAGAAAGCGACTATCGCCGCGCCGTGAAACGAATTCACTCCCGCTTGAATTATGCGATTATCAGACATAACGGCCGGGCGTACATGCGGTCACGGCGGCGCATTGTTACAATCGTGCAGCAATGAATCGACCGGCAAAATGTCGTTGCAGGCAGATCGGATCAAAAAAAAGAAAAAAAATAAAAAAACAAAGTGAACTAAAGAGAAGAACAGCAAGAACAGAGAAAGAAAGAGAGAGAGAAGCAGATTTGCTTTCACAAACACGTTTTCAGAAAAACGAAAAGTAGCTAAAAGTAGCTGAACTACGACGGGGTAATGCTGAAAAGTACGAGAACACAGAAAATCGGAAAATAGAAAAAACGCCCGTACAAATAGCTCTTTTATTATTATTTTAAAGACGTGACAATAAAGTTACGCGAAATACTCGATAAATCCGTGACAGATCAACGTCGACAAACGCATATCTCTCTCCGATCGCGATAAAAAATCCACAATCGATTGCGCGCAAATATTCGCGGTTGTGCACGAACGAGCGTTACTGACCGCGAAATCTGGTTCGATTGAATTATGCGATTATCAAACATAACGGCCGGCACACGGCGCGGCGTTGAACGTGCATTGTTACGATCGGCGCGGCGCGGAGCATCGACCGTCGCGATTTTGATGGGGGAGGAAGGGGTTAGTCGGCGCCGGCGAATTCGGTAGAGCGAAAAAAAAGAGAAAAGGAAAAAAGATTGAAGGTACCGCGCGCGTTAAAAAAAAAAAAAAAAGCCCGCCATCGGTGAAATACTGCCCAGAAAACCGAACGGTCTTCATAAATCCAGCGCGTAAATCAGTCTTTATGGAGTCTCTTCGTAAAGGGATGGCGTGCGAGCGCGCGCGCACGTATGTGGTGGCTATTTGGAACACTATGTGTATACAGGGCGTGTTCCGGTGAGATTGAGATCTGCCGCGAGAAGTTCTTTAACGAAGCGATGTCCCTTTTCTGCATCGAAATTTGATTGCACGTATTTTTCTCGCGGTCTAGTTTTCTTTATCGCACGTTTATTATTTCCGCCACATCTCACAGAAAAAATTTCACCTGTCGGTGTTTGTTTTACTCACACACTCACGTGTAAAATATTTATAAAATCAATAAACCGCGTAGAATTTAATTAACCGGGCGTAATAAAAAAAAAAGTTCGATGATTAGACCCGAGTCAATAAAAAAAAGCGTCTTTTTTAGTGCTTTTTCAGCTTATATGAACCTATCTTTATAAAATTAGAATGTAGAATAAAACCTCTTTTTTTTTAAACTTGATCTTCTATAATTCGACACCGAAATGCTACTTTGAACCTATCAGAGCTTGCAATGCGCAGCATAAGGTGAGAGTTAAGCCCGACTTTAAGGAGGTTTGGGACTCTTAATCAGGGCGGAAAGGGGAATCAGATTTACATTTGGCAACAATGCACAGTTGCTACAAAGCAGTTTGTTCTGTTGAACAGTACGCTACGCAGTAAGTGACCACATAATACTAC